>PVHP010002414.1:0-90378 GCA_004024765.1 Zapus hudsonius
TCCCCAATACATTCAAATTCATCTCTAAAGAGCTGGAAGCAGAGAATCATCACAGTGGTGGTGGCATTCACTCCTAGTTAATCCATGTTAAGGACGCATATAAATATGGTGCTCAGTGGAAGAATACATTCTGGAAAAATCTGGGAAGAAGACTGGACATATATGCTCAGTGGAAGAAGACATTCTGGAAAATCTGGGAAGCAACCATCCGAAGATAAGCCTAAAGAAGCCTCTGATACTGAGAAAGAAAATAAAAATCTGAGTGGTTCAGAAGAGGATGTTGCTGAAGAAAAGTCTCCAGGAATTGATAAGGGTGGGAAGAAAAGGCTTTCAGCAGGAATAGTTGGTGATATGGGGTGAGGGGGCGGGTGAATTACAGAATATGCTGGGAAAATTTAGAATTGATGTTCAGAAGGCTCTTCTTGCCAAGAGAAGGAGAATAGAAATGTATACCAAAACTTCTTTTAAAGCCAGTAGCTATAAACTTGAATAAGCTTGGAAAACATAACGAGAGCAAAGGCAGAGATATAGCAGTGAATATTCTCAGCTGTTTTTGAAGTCCTTGAAGAAGTGGGACTTAGGGATACAGAAAATGAAATTTTTTTTCTCCGAGAAATATGAGAGGTCTTCAGCAGAGAAGAAAGAGAGGCTTGGTGCTTGCCCAAAGAATTTAGAGATAGATAATGGAAGTGCGAAGACCAGATGTGAAATGGTGAAATGACTTTGGAGGCAAAATAAAGTGTGAATTGAGAACAGATTTGGAGTCTGGGTGAGCTTTTTGTTTGTTTTTTGAGAATTTTAGTCTTCAATTTTTTAAAAATATTTTTATTTACTTTCAAGGAGACAAGAGCTGTTTGCCATTCTCTGAGGGAGTACCTTGCATTCAAATCTCTGAGCGGGTCAAGTATTATTAATAGAAGGGACAGAGAATGCGAAACACCTTCTGTCTTGTGCGTGTAGAGGGATGGAAAAGAAGCAATCTTTGATATCTATGGCAAGGAGGGGAGTGCCAGCAGGAATAGCTGAAGCAAGGGGCAGTCCTCTTTGTGGAGCACCCCAAATTAACATAGTTTTGTTAATAGCCCTTAGATCTTGTAATAATCTCCATCTTCCTGATCCTTTTGGTATTATGAACACAGGAGTGTTCCATGGACTCCTGGAGGGGCAGATATGACCAAGGTGGAGTTGTTCAGTCACTAGCTGATTTAGGATTTTTAATTTCTCCCTGGGTAAAGACCACTGTTCCATGTAGATTGGCTCATCAGAGAGCCATTCTAAGCAGGGAGTATCATAATTGACAGTGGCCCTTAGGATTGGGGGGTGACACTGTTCAGGGTAGTTTTTATGAGCCTGTATTTCTATGCTTTTCTTTTCTACATTGCTAGCAAATACATCAAGAGCTTCTAGGATATCCCTTCCTAGTAGGTTAGTTGTAACATCTGCCACCAATGGCCTGATAGGGCCTGTGGTTACATCGGGGTCTTTCCATTTAAATGTTTCTTTAGTTATATAAGCTAGGGATGGACCTCCTATCCCATTAGCTGCAGCCCTAGGATGAGTTCCCAATGCTGTGGGATCTCAGATTGCTTTAGAATAGTTTTGTCCGCTCCTGTATCCATGAGGCATTTGAAAATTTTTCCTCATATTTCTAGAAGTAATTTTGGGTGAGCTCCTTCAAATACAGTCATCACCCACTGGATGTCATGGGAGTTCCCCCTTACTGGCCAGGCTGGACGATGCCCCCTTGGGAGTTTAAAAGTTTTAAAGTTTTGCCATCCTTATCATAATTGGCATGGCAGTCTCTTCTCCAGTGAAATCCTTTGCGACACCTTGGGCAAACTGTTGGTGGAGGGGGTTTTATCAGGAGGGGCCCATGGAAAAGTTGCCCTGTCCAAATAGTTCACCAAAGCCCCAAAGAGTTTCCTGGTGGCCTTCATTATTCCTGATCTGTTGGAGGCATTCGTCTCTATAAAGTGCTTCCCATTGGAGGAAAAGAGTGCTTTGGAGAGAGGACCTGCATATATCACGCCAATCTTGGGGTGTGTTAAGTGCTCCATGCATGCTGTGGAGAAGGGATTTGGTCCATGGAGCATGTACCCCATCTTCTCTGACAGCCTGTCTTAATTCTTTTAAATCATTCGCTTGGTATGGGTACCAATTGGAAGGTCTAGCTCTAGTTGGCTGAATATTTACTGGAAAAGCCGAGATAGTTTTAGCTTCCTGCGTTTCAGTATTCCAATTTTGATCTTGAATTTCATATAGCCGTTGTGAAATTGTAAGTGGCTCCTCGGGGGGAGCAGGGGAGATTTCGCATAGCTGCTTTGAAACTGCAGATAGGTCTGGGAGGGCTGGGGAGGGGACTGTTTTGGAGTTTTGGTTCCTCTGGTACTGCAGGCAAAGGCAGAGGCAAAGCTAGATAGACAGATTTGGACATTGAGAGGTTAACAGCGCTTTCTTTCAAAAGGCTGGTGGGCATGCCAGACTGTAGCTGGGGCGGCTCAGATTTCAGCACGGCTAGAAACCGCGGTGCAGGCTGTGTGCTGGCACATATGAATATTTGCCTCAATTCTTCTACAGCTCTTTTTAGGGACTGTATATCTGTCATTAAGTGATCCTCAGAACCCTTTTTATTAGAACTGGTATTCTTTTGTATTTTAGGGTCAGGTTTTATTTCGGGTTGATTTAAACATTGTTTTATCGCCGCTAGTATTGGGAGGAAGGGAGGGGAAGTTTTTTTGTTTCTAGCTAGGCTTTCTATATGGGACCATACTTGTGAATCATAGGGGTTGCTGGAATCTATCCAAGGAGCAATCATGAGGGCTTCCTCCCAGAAGAAATTGGCCTCTTTTTTGGAAGCCACACGTTCAGGGCGCCAACTGCCGTTTGCCTCCGGGTTTGCCGTCAGCTGCCATGGAGGGAAATCGGTAGGAAGCTACAGCCACTGGCTGGTCACTGCTTCGCTGTCTCAGGGCAGTTCCACAGTGTTGGGGGTGGACACAGGGTGTCCAGCAAGGTACAGATGTGAGCAGATGTGTATAGTATATCCATGTGGTTCTTTATTGAATGGGCAGAGCTTACATTTATAGGGAAAGGAAACCAAAGGATAAAGAATAGGGAGAGCAAGGGGATTGGTCAGTCAGGGTGGTGAGTTGGTGGTCTGCAAGGGGATAGGTGAGTGCAGACAACCTGAATATCTAATTTGTATAATTGGGGGGCCTGAGTGGCGGAAAATACGTGATTCTAGCCACAGTCCGTGGAGATGGGTACAGGGAAATTTGTTATTTGTGTCTGACACTCATTGCCAGTCATGCTGAGGTGGGAACGCTGATTGGTTATGGGGGCTTGGTTATGGGGGTTGGGAATCAGGGTTGATGACAGAGCTGGGAAATGCCTACCAGATTACTGGGGTTTCACCTGTTCAAACATCTTTAACCCTTTGTTCTCTGTGCCCTCATTTAGCAGTGCCCACAAGCAGTGCCCAACACTATTTGTGTTTGGGTTAGTGTTGTAACCACAGATGCGTTAGTTGCAGAGGTTATGAGTGTGACAGCTGTTCTGGATTAGTATATGGTATACAATATAGTATGGGGGTCTGAGATCTTCTCTGGGTTCAGTAACTATTGTGTGTTTCTACTGGGGATCAGGCATATTCAGAGCAGGTCTACTTGCTCCTCTCCCCCCTCCTTATCAGAGTGGGGTGGGTTTTGAGATCTCCCTTTTACCCCTCTGGCAAGTGCCTGAGAGGGAGCTTTTGCTCTCAAGTTGGAATTGGAGCAAGGTCCTTTGGGGGTGCCATTTGGCCTGTTCTGTCTGGAACAATGCTATACCACTAGGTTTAAGATCAACAAGTATCTCTTCTGTCTGAGGCATTCTTTCCCCAGGCAGATTCTATCATTCACCAGAATAGAACATCCTGCTCTTGAATGCTTAGGCTGTGAGTTGCTGCACTAGCCTCCTCCCCACAGGGGAATTGCTGGTGCTGTTCCCTTTTGTATTCCCCAGAATTCCAGGCCTTTATACACCCATCACTCTTTTTTGGTCTTTACTAGGTTGGAACTCCTTGAACCTGAATGCTTCTGCTTGTGTGCCGCTGTCCAGGCCTCCTCCCCACCAGGGAAATTGCAGATGCTGTTCCCGTTTGTGTTCCCTGGAGCTCCCAGCCCAGACAGGCCAGTGCTACTCTCCAACCTATAGCTCACCAGGCTGGGTTCCACTCTTCTTCTTTAGGGGGCAGATGCAGAGCCCACAGGGAGCACTATTCCCCCACACTCTATTGACTAGCTTCCTCCCTCTCACACAAACATCAGATCTCCCTGGCTTTCTTAGGAATGTACAGACCAGGTTGGAGGTAGCTGAGTCACACCTGCTTCCTCTTCTTTTCCCTGTAGCTCAACAGGCTGGGCAATGGCCTTCGCTGTCAAGCTCTGTTTTTCTGTATAGGCCGGAAGTGTCTGTGGCTAGACTTCCTTGTCTGGACCAGGGTACAGATGCTGCAGCTTCTGGTGGGAAGCCTGTAGGATGAGGAAGGCGGTGGGAGTACGGGGGTCTGTGGAAGGAGCAAGACAGGGAGTGCAAGGATCTGTGTGAAGGAGGAAGGCAGGAGTGCAGGGATCTGTGGGAAGGAGGAAGGCAGAAGTGCAGAGGTCTATAGCAGCTGGTGGGAGCCTGGGGAGAAAGCTTTGGGTCTGCTGAGTGGGTACCCAAAGACCCAGGGGGGATGAATAGAGGAGAGAGCCACCTGCTTAGGTGCTTATGTGAGAGGAGAGCTGCCAGGTCCTCGAGCTTGTGCTAGAGGAGAGCCTGCCAGATCTGCTAGGAGAAGTCTGTCAGGGCAAAAGTGTGGATGGCTGGGTGATGAGCCAAGGAAGAGAGAAGCACAGAATCCACCAGAACCTCTGGAAGGTGTCTAGTGGTTTGAAAGAGTGGGTGACAGCAGGGTTGGGAACAGAGGGAAAGGGAAGTACAAAGGCCCCCAAATCACCAGTAGGGGTCTGATGGGGTGGAAGGTCTGGGAGGGGGCAAATGGAGAGAGAGAGAGAAGTGCAGAGGCCACCGTGGCTGGGTAGGAGGTAGAAGAGGGAAAGAGGATGGCACAGAGCTGTGGGGCCACCAGAGAGGCCTGGACATGAGCAAGGAAATGTGGCTGGGGGGCGGGGTGGAGGAGGAAAAGAGAAGGGCACAGAGCAGCTGGACCACCAGAGAGGAAGGGAAGTGTGGCTGGGTGGGGGTGGAAGAGGGAGAGTGGAGCTCTTCATCTCTTTTGACTACCTTGGTTTAAAGTCTGTCAGTTGCCAGCATAGTAACTTGTGCTTCTTTTGTTTTTCCATTTGCTTGGAAAATCGTTTTCCATCTTTTCACCCTGATGAGGTGCCTATCCCGAATGGGGAGTTTCTCATAGACAACAAATGGATGGTTTCATTTTTCTGATCTAACCTGTTAACCTGTGTCTTTTGATTGGGGAGTTGAGTCCATTTATATTTAGAGTTATAACTGTGAGTTTGACATTAATCCCTGTCATGTTGAAGGCTTTGGTACATTCTGTTCATGAGCTTTGTATATTTTCATGTCTGTTCTAATTTTGTTATTGTTTTTTCCCTCTTGTAACCTCAAGTTTGGTTGTTCATTTGTTTAGTGTGGAGAATTCACTGAAGTCTTCTCTTTAGGGTTGGCTTTGTGCTCATATAGTCATAGAGATGGCTTTTATCATGGGCAGATTTCCTTTTACCTTCTATTATGAGAGATAATTTTGCTGGGTATAGTGCTTTGGGTTGGCAGAAATAGTCCTTTAAGCTTTGGGAGTACTCCAATCCAAACCCTTCAGGCTTTTAGATTTCCAATAGAAAAATCAGAGGTCATTCTGATAGGTTTGCCCTTGCTCCTCTTAGTCTGCTTTCTTTGTTTTCATTGGTTGGAGTTTTAACTATAATGTGTCACGGAGAGCTTCTTCCTTGCTCCTGTCCACTTGATGTCCTGTGCTCTTCCTATATCTGGATGGATCTCTCTTTTGTGAGAGTAGCAAACTTTTCTTCAATAATTTTATTGACAATGTTCTACATGCATATGGTCTGTATTTCTTCCCCTTCTTGTATGCCCATGATCTAGATGTTTGGTCTTTATAAAGTGTATCACAATTCTCTCATATTCTGTTTATACATTCTTTTGAACCTACAATTTTTGGATCCCCAGTCAATTTCCTCTGTCCTGTCATCAAGAGCTACAATTCTGTCCTCCACATGATCTATTCTGTTGGGGAAGCTTTCTAGGGTGCCTTTTTAAAAGGTCATTTCATTTTTATTTTCCATTGCATTTTTCTCTACCATTTTCATTACATTATAGAGTTCTATTTTCAGATTCTGGTTTGACTTTAAACACGTTCTTTGGATTTCGTTCCTGCATTTGATCATGTCCTCATTAAGCTTAATCTACTGACTGTTGAACTCCTTTATTTGTTAACTCCCCTTCAAATCGTTTATCTGTCTACTAAGATCTTTTTGATCATCTTCAATATTTTTTCAAGGTGAGTACAGAGAATCTTTTGTTGTTGTTGGTTCTTTTCAACATCATTTATGAGCTTGTTGAGTTTTTGTTGGTTCTCTTCCATTTCATCCATCCACTTGGTCATAGCTTATTAAATTTGTTTAACGTGCTTATTATGCTTTCATTTTGGGATTCTCTGCCTGCAGTATCCTCTGTGTTTTCATTGGAGGCTTCCTTTATGAGACTAGGCATTGCTTCTTGGTGGGCATCTCTTGGCTTGATGCCCTGGATTTTTTTTTTTTTTTGCTTTGGGGTTTGCCCATCTTTACATTGACCTCTTGTGTTGAGAGTGAAGTTACTGTACCACTTGTGGTACCTGTGTTGTGGAGCCATATCAACTTTGATTAAGGGCACAGTAGGAAAGTTATCTGTCTGCTTGACTGAGTTGGGTACACAAGAGTCTGAGCAGGGTCCTCCCTGCATGTGCAGACTCCAGGTGGGTCTGGGTGTGGCTGCTTGCTATCTAATCAAAGGCTCTGTTCTCCCAGTGTTATTTACTGCTTTAGTAAAGACTTTAGATTGTGATCTGCAATGGAAGTGTGTGGGGCACAGGGCTGACAGGAAGGGTGTTCTGTGCTGAGGTAATGTGTATGTTCCCTGCTCACAGCAAACACTGAACCCATAGGGGAACACACTCTTCAAGGTTTACTGTGTACTCCGCCCCAAAATCCTGTGGTTGTGGTCTGTAGCCACAGGCTTGGTGAGATGGATGTTTCACTCTAGTGTGTTGGCTCCCAGTTCAGAGAAGTCATTGGACTTGGTAAGTGCAGAGGAGAAAGCTCACCTTGGCTTAAATGCTGTACCCACCTGGTGTTGCCACTTCCTTTTCTCACCCACTTACTCTCAGACAGCTCACCACAAGCAGCAATCTCTATCTCTCACTAAGACCTCTGAGCCATCTATCCATTCCCTCTCTCCCATCTCCTGGTACCAGAAGGTGATCTCTTGCACTCTCTCCCCTCTCTCCTGTCTCTGGGCACAAGCTATCACCCCACTTCCTCTCTCTACATTCCCAGGTCATCACTGGCTCCTTCTCTTGAAGACTCTTCTACATCCTCATGTTTCTTTAGCCCCAGGGATTTCTCCACCTCAGCACCTGCCAACTGGCTCTTGGCCTTGGTTAGGAGGGCTGGAGCTGAAACTGCTCTGAGTGGTGGCTAGAGATTCTGCTGCTGAGTTATCTCCTGGGGAGCAGATGACCAACAGACCATGATTTTGGGGGTAGGGGCTTGCACTGCATGGGAGAGTCTCTCTAGTCCCTGGGCTTCTTGGGAGTGTCTGTTACCCCTGTATCTTGACCAGAAGTGTCCTATTAAGAACTTTACAATTCTCGTCAGTTTTGAGGCAATGTTTGAGAACTTCTTGTGGTTGTTGTTGGTTCCCTTCTATTTCATTCATGTGTTTATTGAATTCTCCTTCTTGATTCTCTTCATTTCATCCATTGGTTTGTTCATGGCCTCATTATGTGCTTAATATGCTTATGTTTTCATTTTTGGATTCTGTGTCTGGAGTATCCTGTTTTCACTAGAGGCTTCCATTATCTGGCAATTCTTGGTGATGATCTCTTTGGCTTTATGTCTTTATTGTTGGGGCTTGCCCTCTCTAGATGGACCACTTGTTTTGCTGAGTGTGGCATTTGTACCTGTTATGGCACCTGTATTGTCTAGCCTGGTTAGTTTGATTAAGTGGGGGAGTGGGGAGGTTGTCTGTCTGCTTGATTGGACTGGGGTGCAATAGAGTCTAGATGGGGTCCTGTTTGTGTATGCAGTCTCTAGACAGTCTGGGTGTGACCATAGTCTGCTCAGTCGGCTCACTGTCCAATAAGGCTCTGTTCTCCCAGTGTTATCATTCAATGCCTAGTGACTTTGGGGTGTGATCTGCACTGGGACCCTGTGGGGTTCAGGGCTGCTGCGGTCCTGACAGGAAGTGTGTTTAGATCTGTGCTAATGTGTTGGCTCCTTGCCTGGTAGCTCACCTGGGCTTGAATGCCCTGCCCACGTTACTTCTCACCCGCCCAAGGTTTGACCAGCTCAGCTTCCCCACTCCATCGAGTTTTCCAAGCTCCAGGGACTGCTCTGCCCATAAGCACTAGCCAACAGAGCTTCCCAGCCACTTCTGTTCCTGAGGGTTGGAGGGCTGGAGCCAGAATCATTCTGAGTGTTTTCTGATAACTATGCTTCCTGCTCTTCCTCTGCTGAGTTCCCGCCTGGTTACAAATTATTTACAGACCTTAACTTTTTGGGAAAAGGGTATATTGGTGGGATCTTGCCTCTTTATTCTCTATTCTGTGTGGCTCCTAGTCTGCCATCTGAACCAGAAGTCACTACTATAATTTTATAATCACATTTAATCATTATTTATTCTTAAAAGGCGGTATCCATTTACATTATTAGCTTTTACTGGAATATAAGTTCATTTAATATCTAATATTTGGTGTCATTACTGTTAAATCCTTTACTATTTTAAGAAGTTATAATTTTATTTTTGTATTTGATTAGTCCCAGGGCTGAATGTTTTATACTTATTGGCCACGTATTTTGCATTTTTGGGGTTTTATCACTTAAAAATATTTTTCCTTATGAAAAGAAAAGCTCCTCAAATAGTACTCTTCACACTACTAAAAAGTTATAGTGGGATTAATGAATTGGATTTTGTCACAAAAACTATTTTTATTACTTTGATCAACTCTTATGTTACTTCAAGATGAAAATAGCACATAATTGAATTAAATAAATTAATTCAATGAAAACATTTAGCACAGTGGTTGGCTCACACTGAGGTATAGATGATATCATTGTTTCCATTAGGATATGATTCTGGATTTTGTAATTGTTATAAACATGTCTATGTTTGCATTCATCTCATAGCTTTTGTTGATATTTCTATTGTTTTTAAACCAACATAACATAAAGATTCTACAGCAGTAGGCTTGGAGTCAGGTTCAGGAGTGGAGAAAATGGAAGAGAGACGGTGGAGTGCTTGACTTCATTTTGAGCTGAATAGAATCCAGGAACTGATTACCATATACAGGTGGTGGTTGGAGAGGCTGAAGGGTTGAGGTTAATGTAAGGGCCAGGAATAGTTACTTGAACTTGAATTTTTAAAAATACCCCACCCCAGGCTCAAGGATCCTTTTGTTATTGGCTACCTCCTGACCAGAGACAGGGTTTAGAGTTCTCTGATATTAATTTTCTATAGGAACCAGAGTACACCTACGTTCTGGGGATTCTGTTCCTGCATTCCTCTGTTCCTTACCTCTGTGGGTCACATGCTGTGCTCTAGGCTATCCCACCTGCTATAGGTTGTTCCCTCTGAAACTTTGAAATTTAATTCCCACTGTGAGACATTGAGTAGGTGGGACCAGGTGCCACATTTTACATGTGATTATGGTTCTTCTCTCGTGAATAGACTCATTTATGTGATTAATAAAATGAGTTGCTCTTTTCTTGTGTCTCTTGCCTTGCCATATCCTGTGCCACCTGGGGACTATGCTGACAAAAAGTGGCCAACATCAGGTATAGCCCACTGATCTTGGATGAGAACCATAAACCTAAATAAGTCTCTTTTCATGACAATGTACTTAGTCTGTGGAAGTGTTTTTAGTTTCAGAAAATGATTATGAGGGTCTAAAGGTGCCAAAGCAGTACAATCTCCTATTCTGCCTACTAATGCCATATTATAGTGCAGAGAGCCCCACAGCACTGCTGGCCTAATGGATGGACTGTGGTGAAAAGAGGGACAGTGGCCAGAGGAAAGACTATGAAATCCACTGTAGCAGAGACACTATACACAAGGTGCTGGGAAGACCAGAGCCAGGACAGCTCCTCTTCAGCACAATAATGTTCCTTATTCACCAAGCTCTTAGCCTTATCAGCATTCAAGGCTAAATTCACCTAGGGATACACATTGGCATCTCAGGCCGCCTTGGTGGGTCCTTACACATGGTAGAGAAGTTGCCACAGTACATGTAGACCTGAAGGCTTACAGGTGATCCCATAACCACAGAAATGATAGGCGTATATATAAAGAAAACTATGACCTCACTGCAGCATTTTAAGTTGGTCTCCATGGCACCCATGGTTGCAGCTTCTATGGGTTTTCTGGTAATGTGTACCAGCTGGCCTTACCAGCAGTCATGTCATCAGCTGAGAGGCAGTTTTTGACTGTGTGTAGGCAACAAATTCAGGTGGCTCCTTCCCAGATCGTAGTACCATATCGCTGTGCTCAGCCTGCATGGGTCAGTTTCTCCACCACCTGTGTGCAATCATCTCTGACATCTGTGTGGTACAGATGTTTCCCAATCTCAGCTGCACTGCCAATCACCTGAGACTCTTCTCTGTAGGAATCTCAATGTCTAGGTCACTAAAATCCACCACAATCCTATACTCAGCCTCCAGGATCTCCTCACACACACCCCAGTCCCTTGTGAGCCTCTTTGGCTCACTATTTTGATGTTCTTTCCCCAAGAGCCTTCTAAACTCCACTGGATGAAAAGATGCATATCTCTAAACTGTTGTATCTCAAATTTCAGACCCCTGGTGTTCTTTTTCTGATGTATGTTAAAACTAATTTAGAAAAAAAAAACAAAAAAAAAACTAATTTAGAAACCAAGAGTCTGAAATAAGAGGGGTTTTGTTTTTTTTTTTTCAAACGGTTGAAGATTTTAGCTTAAAAAAAAAAAATCTGCTCCTGCCACCAGTTCCCTAAGCCACTCCAGCAGAGTGGCCAGACGCAGTAGGGAATCATGTTCACTAGATCTTAGAAACTAGAGAATTTTCAATGCAATCTTGAGGGGGAAGCAAACACATACTGCTTACATTGGTTCTCCATTGGCAATGGTTGGGGATAGGAAGATAATCTACCAGAGGTTCTTGCTGGCTCTTGGCTTGCTTATGTTGCAAGCAGAATGTGACAGAGCCCCAATGGCTAGTTTTCAACAAAAAAAGGGAATGAATATGCAGCAAGTCTTGTTTTCATTTTTTTCCTTTGTTGGAATACCCAAAAGCTGACAGTTGAAACAAATTCTTATCTTTTCCCTCTCTGTTGTCCTGTATCCAAATTTAGAACCCTGTAGACAGAATTCTTCCTTTCCCTGCAGACAGCAAGAGTAGATTTGGGAAGGCTCACATCCTTCTTGTTTCCCAAGGGGCCACTGTTCTCTCTACCTTGTCACTGGGAAGACAATACCTTTCTGCCTTCAATCTTTTATACCTTGCAAATGTTCTTGTAGTAAAGCCACACTATGTTCTCATCACAGGCTCTCTAGCTCCATTATATCTGTGGTGGCATTGTCCTAGCTGAGCTGTTTAGACCTGAAGCCCTTTATTGTCCAGAACCACAGCAACCAGCAAGGAGATGTGGTCAGCACAACTGTCCACGGATGTGCACACATTCCTGATGGTCACTGTATTTCCCTTCCTGGGTTCCAAAAGAGCGATTAAGAAAAACCGACATTCACTTCAGATTTAATCATCTCCTTTACCACTACCAGTGGTTGGAAAGATAGGCTGATGGGAACAGGGGTGGGTGACCAGTGAATGTCCAGGCTGCATGGCTGCAGGAATGTCGAACAGCAGCATGCAGTGGCTGGGTCGTGTTATAAAGACCCTCGCAATTATACCAAGAGCACCAGATAACCTAAGACAATCTTATCATTTAAAGATACCAAGTTTAATCACATCTTTAAATGTTGCTATTAATAATTCGGGTAACATATTCTTAGACTTAGGGGTCCAGCTGTGGATATTTTTAAAGAAACACCTAGCCTACCAAAATCATTGTAATAGGTCTGTATAACTGGAAAAGATACAAACCTTTCATAAATTATATGTGTAACTTTATCAAGATAATAGTATGCATACACATTTGGGTGAGTGTACACTCTCTAAATCTTATGTCTACCTATAAAATGGAATGGATATTCTAGGTAAATGGGGACTAAGGGCATATTCTGAGAATTAAGTGAGCTAACACTTAACTCTTCTCACTCTGATGAGATCACGGAGGACCCTTCAATGCTTTTGAGTTTCTAGTTTCTTTTGGATGCAAGTTTCTCTTGCCTATTTGTACATTGCTATTACTTGACAAATGATGGATTTTAAGAGAAATATGTAAGTCTGTGCAGTTACATTCATCATTCTCCCAACGGACTTGGGAATGACTGAGATGATTTCTTTTAAGTAGTTTCCTTCATCAAGCTCAGTTTCTGGGTCTGGAGAGATGGCTCAGCAGTTAAGGCACTTTCCCTCAGTTCCCTTATGTCCCTTAGCATGAGCCTCTGGGGTTAATTTTAAATGAATGTAATTTTCCAGATGTTATTTCTGTGTTTGTTTCTATGCTATGAAATAAATATGAGAACCTTAGCAAAACATAACAGTTAGCATGAAGCTGGTACTCAAGATGTTACATATTATGAGCAATAAATATAAACTGACAACATATAACAAGAAAGAACAGGGGAATGAACAGACTTCATAGTTGGACACATCTGAGTTTAAATTTTGAATTGGCCATAAACTGCCTCTGGCTATTTCATTTGATCTCTGCAAACTTTACTCTATTTTAATAAGGAAATAATTCCATCTTTTATGTCTAGAATACATAGAATGGCTGTTAATAAGCAGTAATCATTACCTGAATATGTATTTTCTTCATTAAAATGCAAGTAGCAAGAAAGTTTATCAATAATAAATATGAAGCTATCATAGACCCAGAAAGCAGACTTCATTAAGTTTCACCTGACACTTTGGTTTTTGAAATAGGAAGACTCATGGCCCATTACTAATAGCTTTTGAGTTACTTAAGGCCAAATGGAAGTGCACATACAGATAAATAGTCTAATGCACCTTCGATGATGGGATTTTGCTGGAAAACTTCAAGTAAACATTTAAGTAGCCCTTAGTGAAGTTCTTCATAATGTTCTTAGCACTGGCAATAGCATAATCTTCCTAAGACCCAGATTTTCTGAGACTGGGAAAAGCCATAGGTTCTACAAATGACTCGGTGTCATTTCATTTACCCACCGTGGCTTGACTGCTCCTTCTCTCACCTTCAACAGGTTGCTTTCTTTAGGAAAGCCACTCATGAAGAGAGCCTGCAGGCAAGAGGCAGCTTAGTCATGAGTTGACATGTATCACTGTGCTCTCTTGGTTTAAGAGTGTGGACTGTTGGAAGTCATGAATATTAGGAGTAAGGGATACCTTGGAGTATCAGAGGATGTTTAGAAACTTTGAAAATCACTTCAATGACCTCTTCAAGTACTTTTGTTGTAGATGCTCTCTTCTAGAACACAGAACACATGAATGCTAGGTCTTTTGACTGTCATTGTATCGTTGTACTCTATCCCCTTTCTCCTATCCACATGGCTAGCTAAGCTGGTCTAGTTTGTAGAGGGTTTGGATGTCTGTTTACTAATTCTATCCTCTGCTTTTTTAGTTCTAGAATGTTATTCATTTTCATTAATTCCATGTTTCTATAAAAATCCTATGTTCATCTACTTTGGCTTTTTGTGGTCAATTTAGTTTTCTAGAGTCTTTGCAAACTCCAGATTAGTTTGTTTTTATTTGGTGTCTCTTGGTCAGTCACATTTTTTTTTTTTTTTTTTTTTGCATCTTTGGAATCAAGCTCAAAATCAGGCAAGTGTGAAAAATGGCCAAAGAAACCAAGAAATGCAGGCAGGCACTGTCCCTTACAGCTAGCTTCCTAGCCACCAGGAGGTGGACTGTTCTGCTCAGACAAGCCCTTCGAAACATGGCTGACTGAAAGTGATAATCCTTTCTCCATTGTTTTCCTCAGGCATTTGTCAGAGGAACATGATGGCTCTCCATCCCCATCTGCTTCAAGCTTTTTTTTTTCTCTTGCTGCTCTCCCACCTGTTTTTATTCTGTATGCCTTAGAGTACATCTATCCATTTGGTCATAGGACTGGAAAAAAGAAGATTCTGTGTGTGACTGTCTGTGGACATGATATTCAATAGATTATTGGATTCATGGATTGGGACTTGGAGAAAAACTAGGCTAAAATTGGAACACACATGTACTACTCTGTGGGGAAAGAGGGGAAAAAAGTAGAACTGTATATCCTATGAAGGAAATGATCATGAAGAACATATTTAAAATGTGTATCTTCCTGCTACCATTTATTAATTTCACAGATACCTCTATTGGACCTGTGATGGTCACATGTCTGCAGGGACCACCCCTCCCCTTCCAGTCCCTCCCCTTGAATGGGAGGTGTCTAGTTAGAGCTACAACCTATGTGCTAAAACTGATTGGTCAGATATGAACCAATCAGCTGTCCCTCTAACTCACCTGGGGAGGACTTAAAACTAGCTTCCCTAGAGGAAGTAGCCCCTCTTCCCCCACATGGCAATGGAGTAGGACTGCTGACCCAGGCCTCAGTGAGGTAAGGCCTGTACCCCTACCCCAGCTGATGGCTGGGGTAGGGGGGCAGGCTCCAGACCTTTTCTCTCATGAACCTCTCTTTCTCATAAAGGGAGCTTTTTGTTATCTTTTCTTGGGCTGTTTATCTAACTAAATAATATAAGCTCTGTGAACTCTCTGACACGTGTTTTCCCCACACTGGTGGCAGGAAAACTCTATAACTTCCCACATGATAACTGGGAAATTTCCCCAACCAACTCCCCTTTTCCTAATCTACTAAATTAGAATAAATGTGTAATTAAAATTTAATTCTGTCCCTGTGTACAATTCTTTGGCATTAGAGGACAAGAACTTGGAGTAGGAGGAGGGGGAAGGGAGGATTCCAAAACTCTCTCTCTCTCCCCGTGTTGCTTACATTTATTATCAGCAACCCGTATCAGACCTATAACTGATTCTGGAACTGGTGTGTTAATTTAATTCCATTCCCAAGACCAGTCACCTGGCCTGCAGAGCCTATAAAAAATAGGACTCTTATTAAGCCTTGTTAGTGAACTATGACAGAAATGTCTGATCACTAAAATAGCTTCTACTCTATTGTAACTTCATTCTTTCATCTGAATTGAAGTTTCAGATCATTATTAATGAGATCTACCTACCATTCATACATTAGTTTGGATTTATCATGCTACTTTTCTACAGATGGAAAGAATATAGGTTACTGGGTTCTCACCATGGAAGTCTATTAGAAATGGTCAATTAGAAGAATTATTTTTAAACTATTTTATTCAAAACAGAAATACAAAGGCATCATCAGTTTCTTATAAAACATAAATCCTTCTTGATGGGAAAGAACTAATCCACTGGCATATTAACATTTTTTTGATGAAGTTCCTTTAAAATATGTAGGTTTATGAGAAATCCAGTCTTGAAACTTTAACAATTTTTCTTATGCTACCTCCTAAAGGCTATAAAAGCAAGGCAGTGAACTGTAGCTTAATTCTCATTTGTTCACTTTAACCCCAAATATAGATTTATGCTATACCTATGCATAGACATTAATAATTACATTTCTAGCCGCTTGTCTACTTTGCATCAAACATAAGAGTTTAAGCCTTGTGTTTAGTATTAATTAGTATTTACTAAATGACAGCTTTTCAAAGCAACTGAAAAAGCAGGTTAGTGTATAATATTATCTTAAAGCCTTTACAAAGGACTTACAGATGAGGAAACCGAGGGCACACAGGTAAAATAAGTGCTTCCCAGCTATACTAGGGATGATTACTTGGATTTGAATCTGAGTATATGCAGAAATTAAATTTGTGTACAATTTTAAGTTGGAGCTTAACTTTTTCATTCTACTAACTTGGCTTCTATCACTAATTAAAAATGTGTTGTCAGAAATTATAATGTATCCCTTTCAAAGATCATTGCTAGTAAATTACACACCAGCACTTTCCTTCCCAGAGTCAAGAGTAATTTATAGAAAACACTTTATGTTTTCAATTTAACACTAAAAAGCAAATCAGATTTAAGTTTTCAATAGTAACAATTTAATACTGAATATTTAGAAATGTGGTACACACAATAGTGATATAAAATGTATACAATTTTAAATTACTTTCTTATGAACCCTTAACATGGATGGCTGACAGCTACCAGCACATGAAATTTTTGACAAAACTACCAAATATTTTGGGGTTTTATCTTAAATACCATTTACTCATGCAAATAGAGGGCATTAAAAAAATAAATATGACAAATATATGGATTTTTGAAGTATAAATTGACATACAAATCTATATACTCAATATTTATCATTAAAGCATCTTTAAAGAAGCATTTTAAAACATGAAGTTGAAAACTCAGATATAAAGGCATGAAGATTTATTAGAATTGTGTAATTCACATACTAAATATTTACATAACAGTAAACACAAGATTGTTAAAATAACCTATTTAGTTATTTTATTCTCTTGTCATCAACTTTAGAAAATTACTGAGAACTAGATTATGTAGGTGCATGTCTACAGTCCAGTTACTCAGCAGGCTGAGACGGGAGGATCACTTGAGCCCATGAGAACAGCCTGGGCAACACAGTAAGAACCAGCCTCAAAAAGGAGGAAGGAAAACAAAATAAAACTACCCACTGGAATAATTAGAAAATCCAGAATTCTAAGTATTAATAATAACACACCGAGGAGCAAGTTAAGGACCTCATTTTACCTTCTGAGAAGGATTGAAGGGCACCATAACACTGCTCTGCAGGGATTGTCAAAGCTTTGTCCCACGTCCCAGGGGGCAGATTCCATCAAATAGTGAGAGTTATCATTCCACCCTTTTATCAGCATCTACATGTAGATGTCCAAAGTCCTGAATCACAGGATCAACTGGGCCTAAATGTCCCCATTCCCATCTCTCAAAACAGTTCTTGGGGTTGAGATCCCTTAACTTTCTCATCTGAACAGTTTGAATAAAACTTTTATTTTGAGGTTGAAGGTATGAAATAATTTCTGACACATAAGTAATATGGATAGAATTTAAGACCTTAAATTTCATGGAATCAGTATGACTTATCAGAACATATTCCATGGTGGAACTTAAACTATCAAAACTTAATTGGGATATAACTAATTTGAAAAATCAAAACAGGAGAAATGGAGCAGTAGTCATTCAACTACAAGTTAGAATCGCCCAGGAGTTTTGCAAACACTAAAGCATGGTTCCATCTTCCAGAAATTGATTTTCAGTTGTTGCTGTTGTGAGTCCTTGATAGGTTTAAACATATTATTTGAAATTCAAATTTATAAGTGCTTCCTTTGTGAGGACACCATTCTAAGGGCTAATAAGGAAAATAATTCATTCTCTTATAAAAGTCATTGGGTAACATTTCTATCCCTTATCACTTGACTAGCTATATAAATTTACTAAAATATTACTCAAATTTTATTATGGTCTGCTGCCATAAAAGACTGCCTTTTACTTTACTGATTTGTCCTCCATTTGAATTTCAAATTGTAGAGATCACACCCAGAAATTTTTCCTAAAGATACATAATCATTTTGTTTTCAAGTCAGAGTATATGAGGTATTTGCAACCTTGTATCTAAAGTCACAAAGCCATAATCTAAGAACTGCAATTAGATATTGCTTTGGATATTTAACAAAATCTCCTGGGTCAAGAATTAGTACCCATTGGCATCAGTGCTTGCTTTAAATTGCCTTAAAAAATATCTATGCCAGGTCCTCTGGGAATCTAGTAAGAGTGGGTTTTTAATGCAGACCATGTTTCTTGTGACCTATTTATAAAACATTACTTAAAAAAATTACAATATGGTTTCTGAGATATATATAATTAGAAATTAGTTATCTCAAAGGAACTAAATAGTATAGTTTTTGAACTACTATAGAATTAGAAACTAGTTACTACCCCAGAATAATTTAAGCTTTAATAATTTAAATGAAAACTTTATTAGGTATAAAAATTATTGAAGATATATTTTATATCAAGAAAAATTAGACTTAAATTGATTGACTTGTGTCTATCTTTAACATATTTTTTTTTGGGTTTAAATTTGCCAAATTAAAAAGACAAATTTATTGATGCTACATACAACTAGTTATAATTGTACAACTGTCCAAAATGATGCAGTTTTGGTTGAATCATGATATATGCACATAGGCAAACATACTACTTTGTTTTTCATCCTTGACAGAATTAAAACTGCTTTAACTTTTATGAAAGCTCAGTAGTCAAAAACATAAATATTTAATAAAAATGAATACCACAATAAGATGTCACAAAGTTAGTGTTAAGATCAATCACACTGTTTTGCCTTCAGTTAGAACTGAATGTAGTGGCTTAGGTATCTGGTAAAGAAAAAGGCGTAATTTTGAAAATAAGATTAAAATTCAAGTAAGCGCAAACAAACTGGGATAAAAGTAAAGTTTGGTACATTATTACTCAAAAGGTTACATTGTTATTGAGACTTCTCAGTATGACTGCAAGCCTAAGCAACAGAATAGTCTGGGGAGAAAAGCCAAGAAAAGTCCTGATTATACTGTGACACTCAATAAGAACAACAAAATACAGTTACTCGTGAGCACCACTAAAAATATGTATGTGTGTATCACTTTTTAAATTTGTATTTTATAGTGAAGTTAAAGAGAAGTATGCAGTTATTAAAATGAATTCTTACTTAGGCTATCATATCATGATGTGCTTTAAAATGTTTCACTAACGATTCCTTTAAAAAAAAAATCAACCAAGGATACAACATAGAGAAATTAGTATTCTTGTATAGTGCAAAAAGTCCCCTAGTGTAAGAGAGGAATTATGGTTTAAGAAAAAATAATGTGTCCAATAAGTGTTCTCCACTGCTCAATTCTAAGAGGCAAAGGAAAATGAAGTAGGCTAGTAAATGAGAATTCACAGAATAAACCAGCACACACTGGCTCTGTCCTAAAGGACTCATCCTTCAGGTCTCAGAGTATGTTATTTTATAGCAAAGATTACTCTGTTTCAACTCTGCTACCTAGCATTTGAGATTTCTCCCAAAAAGCTTCTGCCATATCTTATTATAATATGTGAATTTTGGAGTAAGTCAGGTCTTCCATGAAATCTTGTACTGATACTTAGCAGAGGCAGTTTCTCTTAAACTATTCCATATTCTTGACATTATTCAAAGCTTTCAGTGTAACCAATCACATGATAACAAGTTCTTTGATACTACTGTCTCATGATAAAGGATAATGCTATTCTCCATTTAAAATACGTTCAATTTCTTCCAGTCTTTTTAAAGCAGCAACTCTTTTCTTCTCAATTTCTTTGATGTCTTTTGTTGATTTTTGGGGAGCTTCTTTGTGTGAATCTTTTGCTAATTGCTTGTTTGATTTAGAGTGACTTTCATGATCATTGGTTTTTATTATTTGTGCTGGTCTGGATTCACTTTTTTCTTTCTCAGTCTCAGCTGGGATCATGTTTCTTTCTCTTTCACCTGAAGTCTCATCAGCTGGAGGGACCAGCTGTTCCACAGCACTAGATGAGGAAATTTTGTCCCTGACTATACTCAAATGGCGCTGAATGTACTCCTCGTGGGGTGCTAATGCCAGTGTTTCAACCAGGCATCTTTCAGCTTTTAGTAAATCCTTCTCTTCAAAATACACAACACAAAGATTGTGCTTTCCTTGTACATTGCTTGGATCCATTTCCAGAATCTTTTCAAAACACTTTTTTGCTCCATGTATATCTTTCTTTTGGTTCATCAGAATGTCTCCTTTTAAAATAAGACCCTTGATATGATCAGGATAGTATCTAAGTAACTCTTCTAAAACTGGCAAAGCCTTTAATTCCTTTGCAGTCTGAGAATATAGGAGAGCCAGATTAAATAAAGCACTTCTGAAGTTAGCTTGCAGCTTTATGGCTTTCTTCATCCACACCTCTGCTTCAGAGTCCTTCTTGTCATCCATGGCAAGCATTCCTAAATTGAAATAGCCATTGGCATCTTGTGGCTCTTCATTTATATAATTTAGAAGTCTTCTTCTAGCTTCAGGCCTTAGTTTAACTTCACCTAAGAATAGTTTTGTAAAAGAAAAATATTACCAAATGAATTCATACTCATTTTCAAATACTTAGATTATAAAACAGAGAATCAAAGCAATGCACTTTTATATCTAAATAAAAAGTAGAAAGGAAGAAACATCTTTTTTTTTTTTTTATAGAAAGACAATGTAGTAATAAATATCTGCATCCGGAAAAGTGCCTGAAAAGAGATTTTTAAAGGAAGGCCTTTTCCCTCATCTGTATTATAATTTTTATGGCTTTGATTTTCACAGTTCAATAGTTTTTAAACGTTTTTTGTTGTTCCCTTCCAGTTGTAGTGGTGAACATGTTGGCCTACTGTGACCGACCACAACAATATCCATGCTTTGGATATTGATTTCCAATGTTGTTACATTATCGTCAAAGAACTTAACATTTAGAATTTGTTGGGGCTGGGAAGATGATTGCTTTGCAAAATTGGCTGGCCCATGGTTCAATTCCCCAGTACCTATGTAAAGCCAGATGCAGAAAGTGGCACATTCATCTGAAGTTGTCTGCAGTAGCAATAGGCCCTGGTGTGCCCTCTCTCTCTGCTTGCAAAAATCCCCAATGAAAATATTTTAAAGATAGATTTTTTTTGAAGTTTTCCTAATTTCTCTGTGGATTGCATTATCGGCTATAGCATATTTATAAGAGATCTCTTCTTATTCTGTTATTTAACAACATACTTTTTATATATCAAAGGAATAACTAGAATATATAAATTAATATTTTTTTCAGTTAAAAATGACATATATGCTGCCTTTTGAGGGAGAACAAATCATTCCTAAATAAAATATGAATCAAAGATAGAAAATTGTTGTAACTGATAATTTAGTTTGCTAAGTTGTAGGAAATATAAGAAATCACAATATCTGAGAACACACAGTAAATTTAGAATAAAAAGGTATAAAGTATTTTATAAGTCAAAGAAAAATGTAATGCTCTATTTTAAAAACATACAATGATCTCTGGTTCTTAGAGGTAATTATGGAAAATTTCTACAAGTCCGTATTATCTGAACATATTTAATATACAAATTATTTGTTTATATGCATAAAATATGAAAGAATTAGATAGTATTTAACAGAGCACTTGAAAACTTAGCTTTAATAAATACTAGAAGAATTAACAACTACTAGGGTCCTATGTGTTTATACCTGTCATTTAAAAAAAGCATTTATTGCAAAAACTTTAAATAGTTTTACTATAAGCTGTTATATGTACTATTTGGTTCCTAACTGAATACCATAAAGTACTTGTGATGGGTTTTATGATACTCCAAGTGGCAATTTGATTCCATATATAAATATTTTGAAGGAAACATACCTGATTCTTGCATTAAAATAGCAGAATTGAACAGTGCGAGCTTATGTTTTGGATTTAGTTCTAAAGCACGATTGAAGTTTTTCAGGGCTTCACCTGGTTCTTTCAGTTCAATATAAACAATTGCCAAGTTGTACCAAAGGTCTGCATTACTTCTGTCCAGTTCCAGTGCTTTGAGATATGCTTCCTTAGCTTTGAGAGGTTTATTCATTTTTAAAAGCAATTCTCCCCTATGGAAGAAGCAGACAAAGTTAACTTATGACATTCCTGTCAGTTTATAAACACCATTTTAAATGAGTTTTAAGCCTTTCCACATACAGCTTTTCTTCTTATACCTTACACTCCTCCTAAATGTTCTTTCTCAAAAACAATCACTTTGTGAAAATAGTCTCAAATCGTAACTCTTCAGCAGATCTGGTTTGATAAATACTTAATTATTTTTACAAAAACATACCTGACCTTTGATAGTAGATGTATATAATAGTAAAGGGAAATGAAGGAAATCTATTTTTGGATATATTTTAAAATGAGACTAGACTCTGAAAAAAATGACAGCTAATCACAGTGGCAGATCAATTAATTCATCAGATGAAATAACACTTGAAAAATATATACAGTAACTATTGGGAAATTCTAGGCATCAAGTCAATGATACAAGTTTCACTGCACAAATAAGGAGAGAATTTTAAAATTGTTACCCCCTTTTACATTTAGTCTCTATCAGGTATTTTTTTAAAAATTGAACCTGGGCTGTCAGGCATTGTAAATAAGCACCTTTAACTGCTAAGCCATCTCTCCAGTCCTAAAGTATTTTTATGAGAAGTATGAATCATTCCAAGAGTGCTTTCAACAAGAGCACTAGTGACACCTGCAGATTGCCTGCAGAAACACATCTAGAACCAGGGAATGACTATGAACATGGCTCCAATTTCTTGACAGAATGTCAGAAAAGTCATCTTACTTAAAATTAGTGAAAATATTTTTACTAATATTATAAATACAGAAAGTTCTAAGAATGAGTCCAAGGTGTTATTTATTTTCGAGGTACGTTCTCAGCTCTAGCCCAGGCTGACCTGGAATTCACTATATAGTCTCAGGGTAGCCTTGACCTCTGCCTTCCAAGTGCTAGGTTTAAAGGTGTGCGCCACCATGCCCGGCTCAAGGTGTTATTTTTTAAATACAATTTTTAATGAGCATTTCATAAACACAATACAAGATGAGTCTTGGGTAAGGCAAAAAAAAAAAAGATACTCCCCAATTTAGGTGTAAACTTTACTGAAACAAGTTTTAAAACTCACCACTATTTTCCCCATAGGAAGCATTATTAATTATGACTAAGTTTACTGGCCAGGAAAAAAACATAGTTTAAAATGAATTTATCCTTAAGTATACAAATAACATATTTGCATGAGAAAACACAGCAAATATCAATGTGATATCACTTTTTTAAATTGATGACCAAGATGTTTACTGTGGCAAGACACTAAAAGCCAGTTGACTTTCAAAACTTATTTAAGGAAGCTTCTGTTATGTGGAAAGTGTAGAAACGTAAGTTCCAGTTTTTTTTTTTTTTTAACGTGTGTTTGTATATGCAGGCACACAAGTATGTGGGTGGATATGGAGTTCAGAGGACAATCTCAGGTGCTATCCTCAGAAATCCTGTGCAAATCTTTTTCAGACAGGCTCTCTCATTGGTTTGGCACTAAATAATCAGGCTACACTGGGTAGCCAACAAGTTCCAGGGATTTGCCTTTCTCTGCCCACCAGTGCTGGGATAATAGATGCTCACCACCATGCCATGCCCAGCATTTCTGCTTGGGTACTGGGGATCAAATTCAGATCTTCAGGTTTGCAAGGCAAGCGCTTTATCCACTGAGAGATCTCCACAGCCCACCAGGTGTTTTAAATAAATGGGGAGGGAAGATTTTATTTTTGAAAATGAAACTAAGAATGAGCTGGCTTCTAGAATTCTTTCTTTCATATGATATAACCTAATTTAACTATTAATTTGACTATAAATTTGAACTTATTTAAATCTGTCACTCTAATGCAATTGGCTGCCAATCAGAAAGCCTCGTCAATTTAGTCAAAATGCACATGCAAATATAGTTTGAGCTGTGAACTCTGACACCTGCTAATGTAAGCCTGCTTGAAGTCTGGCCTCATGCTGATAGCTTGCCGATACAGCTGGTCTGCTTCTTCCAGGCGGGATTCATTTGCTCGGATCAGATTGGCCAGATTGATATAAACATTGAGGTGGTTTGGGGCAATTCTGGCTGCATACTTTTTACCAGGAATAATCTGTTTAGAAGAAGAAATTTGGTTTGATATGTCAATAACAAAAAATAAAAAGTAAGTTTTCCTAGTAGCTTATTCAAAGTAACACAAAACATAAGATTTTGTTATTCATTTTGCTAATGAAACAAAATATATTTTCGAATGTGAAAGCAAACATTTGGAGAATTCATAAAGTGTAATTATTTTGTGGTACTGAAAGACATGCTTATAATTATCAGCTATTGACATATTTCTAGTCTTTTGTTAATTTTTATTTGTTTTGTTTATTTTTTTAAATAAAGTTAGGTAAATCAGAACTTTCAGAGGCTAAGGTTTCTTAATCAGTCTGCAACACAGTGAAGACAGAACCATCTCTCAGGTCAACTGTACACTTAACTCTG
This sequence comes from Zapus hudsonius, assembly GCA_004024765.1. Classification (NCBI taxonomy): domain Eukaryota; kingdom Metazoa; phylum Chordata; class Mammalia; order Rodentia; family Dipodidae; genus Zapus; species Zapus hudsonius. The sequence continues at coordinate 24,500 of PVHP010002414.1, forward strand.
ATGTCAGAAAAGAATTTCCTGGTTGTGACAGTAAGGGAGCTACTTTTATTTCAGTCATATTAAAAACTCACTTGTTTGGTAAAGCTAGAAAATAATGCTCTACTTCAAGCTACATTATTATATATCCAACTGTTTTATGAAGACAATATTGTATTTGATAAAAAGTATAATAAATACAATTTAATTATACCATTGTTTTAAAATAACCAACCACAATTAATGCTACTATCATATATATTACAATTGGAAATCTGTTGTTTGGCTTAGCATATCTTTTCTGATGAAGCATAGCTTGTAAAAGTACATCACTTCATATTCAATGAATCTCAAACTTGTGTCATTAAATAACTGATGAATGCAATAAGCAGCAGAGATATAGCCACTATTTTTTAAAAATATTTTATTTATTTTCAAGCAGAGAGAGAGAGAGAGGGAGAGGGGGGGAGAGAGGGAGAGAGAGAGAGAGAGAGGGGGAGAGAGGGAGGGAGAGAGAGAGGGGGGGGGAGAGAGCGCGAGCGAGCGAGAGCACAGCAGGGCCACCACCTTGTGGGTCCTGGGGAATTGAACCCGTGACCTTAGGCACTGGAGGCAAGTGCCTTAACCGCTGAGCCATTTCTCCAGCCCTATAGCCACTATTTTATCACCTGTATTAATTTTTTCTGATAGGAATAATTTTAAATTTAGTAATTAAAGCTTATAAAAAGATTATCTTCATTAAAAGTAATTTATAATCAAGAATATATAATATTCATACTAAAATATATATTTACAAATATTGACAGAAAACAAATTTTTAAAAATTAAGAGCCATCAAATATGTATGAGCATTTATAAAATTTGCAGAGATAGACAATTCTTTAGGTACTTTAATTTTATATGCAAATTAATGAGAAATTTCTGTCTATAAAACTGATTAATGTGGGCATACAGAGACATATCACATTAAATCATGACCACTTACTTACCTGAGGCATTAGTGACTTAGCCAACATGTAAGATTCTTCAGCTTCTCTAGTTCTGTTTAAGTTCTTATAAGTCCTTCCTACATTCATGTGGGCACCAATATCATCTAAAAAATAATATACAGGGAAATACACTAAACAGCAGTCAATGTAAACTACTGAAAATGGCATGCTTTCAGAGACAAGCTAGGCAGAAAAAAAAAAAAAAGGCAGAGGCAGGAAACAGGTCCTGCTTTTTGGGGGTATGCTCTTCTACAACTCATTATAGCTTAGAACCCATGGTATACTTTTTTGGGAGATTTCCTCTGTGAAGGAGATTTTCTCCATCTCCACTCCCTCTTTCCCGAACTGCAGGGCAGGCAAGGATGGAATTCTTCTCTCTAGCCAGAGTCTTTCTAGCCTTTCCCTGGATACTAATTCTCCCTACAATAAGCCTCAAATTTATAACTTACCCTTCTCAGAGTCTGTTTTCTCAATTCTTTGTTAAAAGGGATAAGAGCCTAAAAGTTGGGGTTCATAGGCCTAAGGGACACCCCTGAGCCCCCAAATCCTGCATCATTACTACCTATGAATAAATAATTGGATAGACAAACTGGTATATAGACGTGAAGAAATATTCCCCAATTATTCAAAAATATTTTTTATATAATGAGAATCAAAATAATTATTTGGAATGATAAAGCCAGGAAAAAAAGTAAGTGTACATGATGACTATATTCATATAAAATTTTAGGACACCCAAAGAAATATCATGATAGAAAGCATTTAAATTTTTGTCTGGACTAGGGTGGGGTAGAAATGCATGGGATGGATTACAAATGGATAGAAGGAATTTGGGAAGCTGATGGATGATCTCATTATCTTGATAGTGGTCTTATGAGTAGATATATGAAAATTTCTTCTTTTTAAAATTTTTTTCTTTATTAAGCAGAGAGAGATATGAGAAAGAGATGAGAGAGAGAGAGAGAGAGAGAGAGAGAGAGAGAGAGAGAGAGAGAGAGAGAGAGAGAGAGAGAGAAACCAGGGCCACCACCTTGTGGATCTGGCTTATGTGGGTACTGGGGAATTGAACTTGTGGCCTTAGGCACTGGAGGCAAATGTCTTAACCGCTAAACCATCTCTCCAGCCCCGGATATATGAAAATTTCTAGCCTTCTAAAATATCACCTTGTTTCTCTTTATTATTCTCTGCAAGAGCCAGTGCTCCTAAAAATTACCTTCATTGATATACACTGACAAGGCATTTTATCTCACTTTATAATCTGCAAAGATAATTTCTTAGACCACTGTTTCTCATTTCTATGCCTTTAATTTTTAAAAATTATTTATTTGCAAGGAGAGAGAGAGAGAGAGAGAGAGAGAGAGAGAGAGAGAGAGAGAGAGAGAGAGAGAGAGAGAATGAGAATTATATGAACATGAGCACGCTTTCTGTAGGTACTGGGAAATTGAACCTGGGATGTTGGGCTTTGTTGGCAAGTGCTTTAAATACCAGTAACCACATCTTTGAAATATATAAGTACACATGAATATACATAAATTAAGTATATATTTTGGTGTGTACTTATGTCTATTTGTATACTTAATTGCCTATACTAAGAAAGATCAAGTATTTTACCCCAAATATATTTGATTGTCCTATTTTGAGTGAGATATTTAGAGAAAGCAGACTTGAAATTGCAGAGAAATAGGCAGGGAGTGGCTCTGAAGATGTCCTTTTATAAAAAGAAACAAACCTCTATAAACATTAGTGACATCAATAGCAAATGCAGAGATTTTCTATGTGACATCCCTCAGTTGTTGCCCTGGAAGCTTCCCTTCCATGTTGTCCTTGCTCCTAAAGGATCAGATCTAAACTCCTCTCTTAACCCTTTCCTAACAAGCACCTCCCCACTTCCAAGCCCAAGCTCCTATCTCTTTTTTTAAACTCTATGGAAGGTTCAGCTTTCTTGCCCTTCATGAGGTTCATATTGTGACTCCTATCCTCAGGCATGTAATAAAATATTTTTCCCCTGTTACTTGTCTGTTGTCACTTTACATGATCAACTAAAGTTATAAAAGAGAAAAGTATAATTTTTAAATTTCCCTAAATACTATTATTTAGAGCTTCATGAGGACAGTAAAACTGTTTTACTCACGGTGGGATTCTCAGTAGTTAAAACAGTATCTGACAGATGGTCAGATGGTACACTCAGATACACATGCTCAACGAATAAATCTACAGAGCCATTTCCTTTTATTCACTTCATTTTCTTTTTGTTGTTGTTTTTGAGATAGGGTCTAACTCTAGCCCAGGCTGACCTGGAATTTACTATGTATTATCAGGCTGGCCTTGAACTCACTTCAAGCCTTCCTCTCTGGTAGTTCTAAACTATCTTTTCCAGGCTGCCACGGGGTAGGCAGAGTCCTCTGCCATATGCTCTCCCCATGGGTAATGCTACCCAAAGGCCTAACAGCATGGGGCAATCTTCCTTGTTGTCCCCACCTTCCTTGTCTCTTTTTAGGCTGATTAGTTCAGTTATTTGACACAATAATGGAAACATAAAAAGCACACTCCCTGCATCCTTTATTTTAAAATTGGCTATTTCCCTAGTTGAACCAAAAAATTATTTATATAATACCTATCAATTTAGACTTGGTTATTTTTTAAAAATTCAATATATAGAAAATTTGAGGTCACTGAATATTTGTTAACCTACACTGATCTCACTCTCCAATGGAGATTGTGTTTGTATTTTTCAGGATGCAGCGAGAGAGCTGGGGCCCATCTAACCCTACCAACCAACCGTAGGCCAATATCTGAGATTCTGGCAAGAGAGGAACCACCACAGTCATACCGTAGAGGATCCATATGGAACCCCACAGAGAATGACAGGATGAACAAGGGACCCACAGCCACAGCCATTCAATCAACACAAGAGAAGCCAGTGAGACAGAAACCAACGATTTTCAAAACAAAGACCCCTAAACTCACAACCTTAAAGCAGCCTTAATACTCATCCACCACGACTCAGGGAACTTAGCGGAAGAGAGGGTGGAAAGATTTTGAGAGCCATGGTGGGGGAGATTATCCAGAGACATGGTCAGGAGAACCTTGATGAATATTAGGCTATCCATGGTCCCCTGCCACAAGGACTGATCCAGACCCATGGAGGAGGTTATCCAGAGGTTTGGGGAGGGGGGGCAGCGGGGAATTTGGGATAACAACTCATTGTTTGCCCACTAAATATTGTAATTCATTATGGACAATTAAAAAAAGAAGGAAAATGTTAAAAAAAAAGTTAAAAAACATGATTGATTCTAAAAAATAAATGTTAGACCTTATCAAAATAAAGAACTTCTGTGCTATCAAGAAAAAAAAATTCAGGGCTGGAGAGATGGCTCAGCGGTTAAGGCACTTGCCTCCAGTGCCTAAGGCCCCGGGTTCAATTCCCCAGGTCCCACATAAGCCAGACCTACAAGGTGGTGGCCCTGGTGTTCAATCTCTCTCTTCTCTTCTCTCTTCTTTCTCTCTCTCTCTCTCTCTCTCTCTCTCTCTCTCTGTTTGAAAATGAATAACTAAAATATTTAAAAAAAGAAAATAATTCAATATATAGAAAATTTGAAGTCACTGAAATTATTTTACTGAAAGGTTTATCTAAGAACAGAAATTACAACCCCTCCCCTTGAGGTAAGGCCCCACTATGTAGCCCAGGCTAGCCTCTTTATCCTGCCTCAGCATCCCAGTTGCTGGTGTTACAGGCATGTGTCATCATATCTGGCTTCAGTCAAAGTTAGTCACCAATCCACCTCTCTTTAGCCTTCCTTTTCCTTCTCTTTCCCTATCTAATATCTATTAATAATCTAGTAAAATAACATGCCAGTCCACCTACTAACTCCATCTTTGAATATAGGTAATGAGAAGTCAAAAGCTTATGTATGTTATATTCAGCTGTAATAAACTTGATTTTCTGTTTTCCTAGCCTATGGCTTATTAGAAACTAGTTTTGAAAGTATTATAGTGAAGTCGTACTTGAGACAGGTCCAGGAAGTATTTAAGAAACAGTAATAAGTGAAAACTGATGGAGAGGGAGAAAATTACTTAAGGCTGGATGTGTACACCTGCAACATTCTGTGCTGAGACACACTATGTGATAGTGCTGAACATGCTTAAACATATTTATGTACCCACTTGATTTAGTCTTTATAACAATTCCCTGCTGCATCCTGACCTGCGCCCTTGCTGGCTCAGCACCCTTCCCTCCTGGGTCCCCTTCCCTCCCACAGAGCGCCCAGTCCATGGACACCCTCTCCCACACACATCAGCAGACACCAGCCTTCCCCAGACAAGAGGTCCACCCTGGCCTGCAGCCACTCCATGGGCACCACCCCATGCCCAGAAGTCTGCACTGGCCTGCAGCCACTCTCCATGGGTGCCGCCCCAACCCCCAGAGATTCTGTTTGTATTTTTCAGAAGGCAGTGAGAGAACTGTGGTCATTCCAACTCCACCTTATGAATCACAGGCTGATATCCCAGCAAGAGATGAACCACTCCTGGCCTATCGTGTGAGAGTGGTGGGGTAAGAAAGAGACCTATAACCACAGTTATAGTTATACCACAGTGAGACAGACTCCAACAACTTCCAACAGAACTTAAAGTAGAAGTACAGAGACTCTTAAGGTCACAACAACAATGAAACAGACTTAAAACTCACCCTCCATGACTCAGGGAATTGAGGGGAAAAGGGGGCGGAAAGATTGTAAGAGCCATGGTGGGAGAGATTACCCAGAGATATTACCCCCCTTAGCTACAATTCATAAAGAAGGGGGGCAACCTTGTTACCTCCTGTGTTATCCATAACCCCTTGCCACATGGATTGATCCAGTATGCCCACAGAGGAGGATACCCACTGGATTGGGGACAGGGAGGAGGGAAATGGGAATATAAGCACAATATTTAATCAATGTATCTAATTTTGGGCAATAAAGATAAAAATAAAATAATAATAATAAAGAAATCCCTGTTCCAATTTAGATGTGAGAAGGATAGGGTGGACAATCCTAAATAACACCTTAAGTCTCAAAACCTTATGTGTCTGACAAAAAAATGATTAACTTAGCAGGGTGTGGAGATGCACACCTTTAGTCTCAGCACCTGGGAGGCAGAGGTAGGAGATCACTGGAAGTGATCTGCAGGAGGATATGGAAGGATTTGAAACCTTGTCCTGAGAGATGCCTTACAGTACTGTGAGTACAGCTTAAAGGACCATTCTGGTCAGAATTGAAAGACCTGAATGCAATAAGACCTATGGACTGTGAGGTTTGGCTTATGAGGGTGAGAAAGAACTTTGTCAGGACTATGCCAGAGGCAGTTTGTGTGAGAGGCTTGCTGCGTTCTGCCTGCCTGTGTCCTGGAAACCTGCGCAGGGTTGCTTTATGTAAAGATGAACTGGTATGAGCGATGGAGATGGCACAGAAAGAAAGATCTTTGGGTCGAAACTGCTGCCCGTTCACCTGCAATTATTTGAGAGATGACAACCATTTAGATTGGGCCAGCTAGTCTGCATTGGAACAACAGGAAGAATGCAGACTTTCTGAAGTAAGGGGCCTGAATACTTTGTTCTCTCCTGGATTAACAAGTTGGTAGCCCACCTGTTTCTGTGGAATATAACAAATGCAAGGAGAGGGTCATTGGATTTATAATACAGTTTTGTTTTAGAAAAATGGCTATCGGCAATGTGAAGCAGGCATGCTAGATTGACTATGTAGAGGCCGATGGAGCCATAAGGATGAACTGTGGTTGAAATGGAGACCCAATAAGATGCCTGGACTTTGAATGGCTGCCAATGTGAGCTGCCAGCACTGGATAAAGTTTTCCTGGACTGTGAGTAGCTGGGCTGGAGGGGTGGAATCGAATCTCCAAGACACTTGTTATTGGTTAGAATCATTGAATTTGGAGTTAAGAGATTGATGGTGCCCTGCTTGTTTTAAATCTTGTATTGGTTCAATCTGTTTTTGCCATGCTTCATGTTTTGCAGTGTGAATGTTCTGTGCCATTACGGGTTTATTTTTTGGTATTATGGCTCAGTTGAAAGCTGTGGGGACTTAGGAATTGAGCTGAACGCATTGTATTTACATCATGTATGATTATGTCTGTGGGGGCCAGGGGCAGACTGTCATGGTTTGATCCAGGTGTCCCCACAAACAAATGAATGTGTTCTGGGTAATCGATTCTCAGCTGATGGCAGCTCAGGATTTAAAACCTCGCTAGAGCTGTGTTGTCAGTGGCAGGCTTATGGGGGTTACAAGCCAGCTTCCCCTTGCCAGTATGTGGCACACCTTCCTGCCGCTGTTTGCAGTGCTGTGGCAGAGGTGATGTCCACCCCTCTGCTCATGCCATCATTTTCCCTGCCAGGATGGAGTCTCCCCTCAAGTCTGTAACTCAAATAAACCCATTCCTCCGCAAGCTGCTTTTGCTTTGGTCAAAAGAAGTCAGATCACCCTACCATATTCTCTTGTCCCATGCCCACCACCTTTTCTATTAACACTCTTTAAAATATTGTTTGATGTGGTCGTCAGAGGGTCTTCCCCTATTCTCTTAGTTTTATCAATCTTTGTTCTTAGGATTCCACTGAAAGTACACATTAGATCCACCCAAAAATCTATGATTTTTAAAAAAACAATGTGTCTAATTTTGGATAACAAAGATATCAATAAAAAGTCTGTAATGTCTTATGTAAATGGCTTCTTGCCCAAATAGATTTTTTTTTCAAAATAAAGATCAAACTATTTGTCAACTTATTAATAGTGATTACCTGGCTGAACGTGAGTAGCCTGCAAGAAGAATTTCAAAGCTCTCTCAAAGTTCTTTTCATTTTCCAGAGCATGGCCCACATTATTCCATAACTTGGCATTGTTTTTATTTACCTTAAGTATTAAATAAAAATAGAAAAGAATTTTATATTAAAAAATAAACCTTAGTTCACAGATACATATTTGGAATATTATTGGGAAAGGAAGACCTTGTGGAAATATTTTGGATATGCAGGAGTTCCTCCTTCCCCTCTAGCATACTAAAACCACTATAGTGGAATTCCATTCATTTTATGTAATAAAACTGTAACCAATTTGCATTTGACCTAAACACAATGCTACTTGGAAACTGTTGGTGTATTATTTGTATTTTATTTACTATCAACGTTATTAAAATGTGAGAATGTTTAAAAACTAAATTGAAGATTTATTTTTAGGCCATATTTATTCAAAGCTACTTAAGTAGTAATGATGTCATTGAGAGGGCTGAGATTAAAGTTCCGAATCAATATACGCTTTCAGTGTTCATAGATAGGCAGTGTTCTTGTAAGAAGAACATAATAGCCAAAGTAGTATCTGCATTGCTTGGGCTATAGGTTTTAATCCTGTCTTGCAAATGAGGACAAGAAAAATTCCTGAAAGTGATGGATGTTACTGCTATTCCAGAAATATGGATGAGTAAGCATAGTATTTAAGCTTTGCATACGTCTGGGGGAGAAAGTAGAGCTAATAAGTGGTACTAACAGTACTAAGTAGTCATAGAGATCTTGGTCTGATCTCAAAGTCACAAAGATTGTTGAATGAAACAGCTAACTCAAAACTACAAAATGGAAAGTTTGAAAAAAAAATCTATTTGTAACTTTATCAAAACAAAGCTTTAAAAACAAAGCAAAACAATAACAAAACAAAATTGAGCTTTTAAACAGATAGATTTCTGTCTTCCCCTTTGAAGATGCTTCCCATAGTATTGTTTATAGAAGTGTGACTTTTTTTGTTGTGTAAGTTATTTCTTTCATTTTAAGATTCACAAGATATAGTAACCACCATTTTATGTACCAATAAGAAATCAAAACAAGTAATTCACTGTGAGAGTTCTTTCCTGTAAGACTTAATATGATTTTATATAAGGTTAAAAAAAGTAAAAAAAAAAAAGTGTCTCCTAAGAATATGTTTTCTATTTAAATATTTTCCCATATAGACTTCTAGTTAACCACATAACATTTATAAAATTATTTGTAAGTGCTTTGGACATACAGATTAGTATTTACAGAATTTGTTTATGATATATATATATCACATAAAGAACAATTAATTGTCAATAACTTAGTATCTATAGTTAAATATCTAATATAAACATAAAAACAAATCAGAAATGGCTTCAGGAAATCACCAAAAAATAATTTCCTGTCACATTACCTTCAAGGCTGACATAAACAATGTATATTCAGACTCCCAATCCCAATTTCTGTGTAGTGTTTTCAAGGCATGGGTTAGTATCACCATGGACAGACAAACCCAGGACAGCTTTTTCAATACACTTTCAAAAGAAAAGGAAAAAAAAAAAAAAAAAAAGGATACATTAACAAAATAATCTTTACCTTTTAGAAGAGAGATAATAAACATAAGTATTTCCAAATATCATGTGTGAAGAATTCATTCTAATTATCATCTAAGTTTAGTGGAAATATTACCCTGAAATTTACATTATATTAGTTTTCACTAATATACTCTTTCCATCTGATTTGTAGGAGATTCATTCCAGGACACCCACAGAATACTAAAGTTAGAGAATGCTCAAGTTCCTTATAGAAGATAGTGGTATATTGTATAAAAAAATATACATTATCTACACATGTATTTTAAACGATCTCTAGATTGCCTGTAATACCAAATACAAACTCTTTATAAGTTAAATACTTCACTGTTTAGGGAACAGGGACATAAAAATCTCTACATATTCAGTACAGATGCATTTTTTCCCAACATTTTTAATCAGTGATTAGTTGAGTTTGCAAATTTGTATCCATGAACCCATGGATATAGAAGACTGACTATACATTTTAATATATCCACCTTTATTTTAAAAGGTATATTTGGACTAAGTGATAAAAACTTGACGGAAATTTTTGTTTTTAGTAGTAACTTTTTATATCCAGTGACCTGTGTGGCAGTAGCTACAACTTGGGTATTTGTAATAGAGGTTTTAAAGGGTCAACCACATCTCTTGAGTCTTTAAAAGGTGAAAGATTTATACGGTCCGAAGAGAAACCAGAGTATCTCTTGAGTCTTTAAAAATGTTACTCCATACAAATTATACCACAGGTCATTAATAATATTCATGGAATAGTTTCATACTTTAAAGTTAAAAATGTCTTCAATTGTAAATTAACTCTTCATAAAATGGAAGTGAGTTACAAATGTTAGGCTAGCTGAGATTCAACGTTTCACTTATGAAAACATAACTGTAATTTAAAGAGCCACTGTTATTTCCTTTAGTATTAATGTTCTTTACATCTCTATTTTGCTTCTATATCATGGATAGGTATCTCACACTGTGACAAATCCATTCAAGAGAAACCTTGATCACAGGAAGCAGTCAGATGTGAAATGTGTGGTCTCTAGCACATCAGGTAACCTGTATGAACTTTAAGTTTCACATCTGGAGGAGTTAAGGTTTGTTGAAATTAAATGGAAAAATAATTTTCAACGGTCGATCATAATTCTTGGCATACAGTAGGCACTGGGAGTGACTACAACAGGATACCTGGGTAGACAGTCGAGGTTAAAGTGGGATTGCTATGAGATTGAGGGTAGGTTGGGCTACAAAATGAGTTTCAGGTCAGCTTGGGCTAGAGCGAGATTCTGCCACATACACATACAAATAGTATATACTTTCTGGATATACCTACTAGGGAACAATATGCAACATATGTTAAGAGTGGTGTAGTGAGAAATCAGTTGTAAATCTAATCCGAATTTAGTATTACTGCTTTACCTGATTATCAGCAATTTGCTTGGAATGACAAAGCATATATACTTATAAGTGATGATGAGTTTCTAAGCAAAGTGTTCCTTAGCTGTGAAAGCAAGACAGCTATATCATAATGAAGATGGTTACTAAAAGAAATTATCAACGGCTCCTATAATAATTTTATATATACTGAGAACTCAATATGACTCACATGAGTAAGGTTGACTATCTCTTAGTTCATTGTATATGAAAGTAGGAATGATCTTTTGTGATTTTAATTTCAATATATCCTTTTTATTTCAATCCGACTCAAAAGTTCGTTCTGTCTCAGGATGAAAGAACAGAATTAGTAGGTACTGTGGCACTTTTCTAACTTGAGTTACAAGGAACTATAGGGAAGCCACAAGATTTAAAAATCTAGAAAATATAAAAGTATGCCTTACAACTGAACTGAAAACAGATTTAACATAAAAGACTTAACATTAATTTGATCATTAATAGCATTAAATGAATTAATATTTTAAGTCACCTTTTGTTTGAAATTTTTTGCCATCCATGGGCTACCAAAATACAGAACCCCATGCTAGGAACATATAGTACTCGCTCAGCAACAACAAATCCAACAGGAAAAAATAGGTTAGATGCAGGAATAAATGGTAACGCCATTAAACAAAGTGCCTAGAAGGAAAAAAAGAAGATAGTTCATTAAGTTAAAAAATACATTTACAATTAACAATGAAATCCAAAATGCTCTTATCTACTTTAGGTGAATGAGTTTGTGAAATATTTTAGTTGATACTGTCAAGACAGGTAAGAAGGCAACTCAAGGTGATAATAATTGTCAGGATGAACCAAAGCAAGATAAAAGGGAAGTTTTCTTGAATTTTAGAACTTAAAATGTGAAGCTATTTTTAAGAACTTTTTTTTTAAAAAAAAAAACAAGATTGCTAAGTATGTTTAGTAATGTTTTCTTCAAAGTTTATATCATTACCCTTTAGAGTATTTTGAATTTGAGAAACAATTAGGTATACTTCACTTTTTTTTTTGTTAGGAGTGTTTCCATATGAAAATAACTAGTAAGTTAAATATTTATAACTTTAAGCAAAAATTAACTACAGACATCTCTCCAGATAAGTTAAAAATATTATTTCTTGAAAGTACATTGAAAACAGCACATTCAACCGACTCTCTGACCTGAATTAGCTCTCTTCATTTTCTTATGTTCCAATCAAATCACTTCAAAAATTTAAAATAAATTAAATATGGGAATTTAAGAATCTTTAAGAATCTAGTTGTAAGCTTCTCTTTTAACTTTATTCAGCTACTTTATTTTCTAGAAAAGAATTAAGACCAAAAACTCTAAGACATCCATAATGAGAATTAACTTTTGTGCAACCAGAATGTTAGCTGGTGACCATCATGGAGAAATGGTAAAACCTGCTTGATAAAGGCTGTCGCTTTATCTACCTCCATACTAGTGGGAAAATTATGTGCCACTCAGAAATTGCTTTTGAACTTCAGGTATCAAGTGATGTTTAACATCTCATGTAGCATGAAACTCAACATGGCCAAGGTGAGAATAAGCAAGATTTTCCCTCTAATCCCTATGTTGTCCATCTTTTCTGTATTTCAGTCACTGGCTTCAAATTTCTATATCATGTAAACTCTCTGTGAATGAGTACCTTATAATTCTTCTTATATTAGTGCCTAAAATGCTAATATGCATGTAGGTAACAATCACAAATTTCTATTGAATGAATATTTTAATCCAGAGGCTGTAACCCTAGAAATGTTTTATTTATGGAGCACTAATAGCACTCTTCAACATAGAGTAAAGGCTGAAAAAAATATATAATATCACTATTATCAGTAATTAGAAGAAATGTAACTACTGTAAAAAAAAAATCAGGACAGAGTAAGACAATTACAAAGAATGACTTTTTCAGTAGTCAAGGGTCTCTCTGCAGATAGTATTATCTCAGAGACTAAAGTTTATAACTTGGGTCCCCAGCTGCCTCCAGCCCTAAGGTTTGTTTGGAAGTTTCAGGGTGGATTTGATTTCCAGCTTTAAGGTATGCAGAGAGCAGTTTGGGCTCTGGTAGAATGCCTGCTCCTGGCTGCCTGTTCATGCTTGCCGCTTTTGCTTTTTTTTTTTTTTTTAAAGAAAGATTTTATTTAATTTATTTATTTATTCATTTTCAAGGAGAGGGAGGGAGGGAGGGAGGGAGGGAGGGAGGGAGGGAGAGAGAGAGAGAGAGAGAGAGAGAGAGAGAGAGAGAGAGAGAGAGAGAGAGAGAAGAGAGAGAGAAGAGAGAGATTGAACACCAGGGCCACCACCTTGTAGGTCTGGCTTATGTGGGACCTGGGGAATTGAACCTGGGGGCTTAGGCACTGGAGGCAAGTACCTTAACCATTGAGCCATCTCTCCAGCCCATATTGAAGCAGCGCTTTTGCTTTTTAAGGGCTGTTTAGTTGTTTCTCTCTGCTTGGATGTATGGAAGTTTCACAATTGGTGGAACTTGCCCCCCCCATCATCTGTAAACTTGAAATAAATCCCTCCCTCCCTCCCTATAAACTACCTGATTTGGATGTTCATCCCAGCAATGTGAAACTTTCTACAATGACATTATCCATTTTTTTGTCACCTGAGTGTAAACCATTAGATATATCTAACTATATAAAAATGAACACGAAAAGGATGCTTTGTAATTTTGAGTTTCTAGCAAATTAGAAAAATTATCATCCTCTTTCACTTTACATTACTGAATGTGCAAATCAAAATATCCGTGCAAATTATATTCTAGTTTTAGAATAATCTAATATTCATAAATTGGGGTGATGTACAAAGGAAAAAGAAGCTTCAAGAAGCATGTTTTAGATGCCTGTACTTAGCCAACTGAATGCAACACTGTCTGAAAAGTTAAGGTTTCTTACCATTAATACAGTCTTGGAGGAATCACCAGGGTATCGGACACTGAATATTCCCAAAGCCCCCAGAAAGCAAAAGAAAGCAAAAGTGGCAAGATTTCGTATATCTAGAAAGGATTCAATCAGTGGTATTGTTCCCATGGTCCAGTCACAGCAGAGCTCTGAAGGATTTAATAGAAGCCAAGCATTCACAGGAAGAAGGTAGTTAAAAGTCAGTTGTCTGGTAGGGGTTGGGCTTACAGCAGCTGGATTATCAAACCTGTATATAAAAAAATAACACGAGAAGGCAATTTAAAAACTTTTTTAAGGCTGGAAAGATGGCTCAGCAGTTAAGGTGCTTGCCTACAAAAAGCCTAAATACCCAGGTTCAATTTTCCACAACTCACATAAAGATAGATGCACAAAGAGTCACATGCATCTGGAGTTTGTAGTGGCTGGAGACCCTGGCATGCCCAATCTTTTTCTGCTGTCTGTCTCTCTTCTGTCTTTGCTTGCAAATAAATAAATAATCTTTAAAGAAAAAAAATAAATAACTTTTTGTGATTTAACCCATGGTACTATCTATGATAGGCATTTTTTTTTTTTTTTTGTGAAATAGGCTATTGCTATGTAGTTCAGGCTAGCTTTGAACTCACGATCCTCCTATCTCAGCAATCTCTCAAGTGCTATGATTATATAGGTATATCATTACTGGCTAGCACAAAACAACAAAAAAATCCACTTTAAAAAAATGAGAATTTTACATGATAGGTATGTAAATAAAATGCTAAATACAGAATATACTTTATAGTTACTTCACAATCTTATCAAAATTCAGTCTGTCTAATTGAAATGTCTAAGTGAGGAAAATGATATTTATGTAAAACTCCAGATCATTTGGATTATTAGAGTAATGCAGACATGCATACAATGATATAATACTTTGTTTTTTGTTTTTCGAGGTAGGGTCTCGCTCTAGCCCAGGCTGACCTGGAATTCTCTATGTAGTCTCAGGGTGGCCTTGAACTCACAGCAATCCTCCTACCTCTGCCTCCCGAGTGTTGGGATTAAAGGCATGCGCCACCACGCCCAGCTTCAGTGACATAATACTTTGTAGAAATTCTTTCATTAAATTATGACCCAATTAAAAGCTACAAAAAGTTCTCCAAGATTCACTGTTTTATACACATGTACTCACACACATATTATGTAGAAGCTTTGAGAATATCTCTAAATATTTTCCTAGGGCTAGAGAGATGACTCAATGGTTAAAAGCACTTCTTTGCAAACCCTGATGGACCAGGTTCGATTTCCCAGTGCCCACATTCAGCCAAACGCACAAAGTGTTGCACGTGTCTAGACTCTAGACAGTCTGCAGTAGCTGAGGCTCTCTCTCTCTCTCTCTCTCTCTAAATAGGTAAATAAATATTTAAAAAGGAAAAAAGTTTTTATATATGAGGAATTTTTAGAACTAAATGCTAATAAAAATTAAGGTTTCTTAAAAAAAGTTCTAGCCGGGCGTGGTGGTGCACGCCTTTGATCCCAGCAGAGGTAGGAAGAATCCCTGTGAGTTCGAGGCCAGTCTGAGAATCCAGTGAATTCCAGGTCAGCCTGAGCTAGAGTGAGACCCTACCTCGAAAAACCAAAAAAAAAAAAAAAAAAAAGTTCTATCTTCATTCCCTCTTTACCAATAAGACTGTATCAGTTAGAGCTTTTCCTTCTTGGTTGGACTCTCATGAAGCTAAAAGTCAATTTTTTTAGTACGAAGTAGTAACCATTTAAGGCTATGCAACATTTCACTTGTGTTTTCTCCTTATATTAATATGTATATACTTAGTTTTTTTCAAATCATGATATATTGTACATGTAATTCAGTAGTATAAACTATTTTTGGTATATGAAAATATTTTTAATTCAACAGTCAAGTTCAAATAACTATTGACAAAGTTTTTAAAAGCTTAATTAACCATACTACAATGAGTCAATTAAACATCAACCTCTACCATTTGTTTGAATTGGTTTTCTAGAAAAATATCAAATGATTGAAAAAAACTAAGTATTATTTTTATCACATTATAATCAACATCACAGGGGAATGTAATATAATTAAATTCATTCACACATATTATTAAATGTTAAATTTAGCAAACATTTACATGCATATGGACTACACACCCACACACAAACATGAACACAAAAATACATTCACACCCGCAAAGCATGTTTTCATAGTGCAGACATGAAGAAAAAAATGACTGAAATTCTTTAGAAGTCTGATAAGCTAAAAAATACAGGAAAGCTAAGGGATTAAAGAAGCCACAGTTTATATTTATAATTCAATCCATTTCTAATATTATAATATAATGAGTTCAGTTTAGCACAGTTAGACTCAAAGGTAAAACTCAGTATGTTGAAAAATTACCCCTTAAATTAAAAAAAATACTAAGAACAAATTAATTATGTAAAAATATTACAAGTAATTGGACTTAGAAAATTATCTGATTAAGATATTTTCTAACTAGTGATTGCAATGCACCATTATGGAAAACATAGTCAATATGTAGTATGAACAGGAATAATTACAAGTGTCCCTTTCAATTTTAACTAGGTAAGATGAAATGAAAAAAAGGTCGAATGTAAAGAACAGGAAAACAAGGCATGTAGACTTTAATTTCTTTAGATCATACTAGATTAGATTGGGCATTAACTATAACTACACAAGGAAGAAGGTTATATCAATACAATGCAGACTAGAGTGAGGGAGCTATAAGTTCCTAAAGATTGTGGCAAACTTTAGGCACAAAAGATAAAAGACAGGCATTAAAAAACCTATAGAAGGGAGCAACTATGCCAACATCTTGATTTTAGACTTAAAAACCCCCAAAACTGTGAGGGAATCAATTTGTTGTTTTAGGCCATCTAGTCTGTAGTTACGTTATAGACTGTAGGGAAGCTAACAGCAAGCAAAGCACATCTTGAAAAACCAATGAGATTAAAATCTGCTAACATCAGACTGGCCAAAGGGACAGGGTTGAAATCTTCATCTAAACCCAATGATGCAGCAAGTCAGAAAGGTCTTGTGAAACAAAAATAGTCATATTCAAAGGCTCACATGGTCCCACAAAAAAGTATAAAAGAAAAATTAAAGGGTAAAACATTTCTAAATATATTAAATGCATCCCAGACCAAAACTTAAAAATATGAAATATGAAAAACAGAAATGCATCAAGATACAATGTTTGGCACTAACTCAAAATTTATGATACATGAAGAATAAATGCAATTCATAATGAGAAGAAAATTTACTTAATATAGAATTCTAGTGAGTGAGATCCCATAAACCCAAGGGCGGTAAGATAGGAAAAGATGCTTGAAAATGTAACAGCTAAAAAAATTCTCAAAGTTTTAAAGTAAATTTTAATGGATTTCAAGCTATAATCAGAGCACCAAAAATTATGAAGGTATAAAAAGAATGAGAAAGCAAGAGAGATGGCTCAGGGTTAAGGCACTTGCAAGCAAAGCGTGACAGCCTGGATGGATTCTGCAGTACCCACATAAAGCCAAATGTACGAAGTGGCATGAAGCATGGTGCACCCATTGCCATTCTCTCTCTCTCTCTTTGCTTACAAATAAAAAAATCAATTTAAAAATTCCACCCCACCCCACAAAAAGTCTGATCAAACAGCCAAAGAAAAAAGATCCAGGCTGGGTATGTTAGTGCATGCCTTTAATCCCAGAGACAGGCAGATTGCCTTGAGGCCACCCTGAGACTACATGGTAAATTCACTGCACTAATTAACAATAGCATTAAGATAGCTGGGAGGACTATATTAATATAAGGTGATAAAGTTCTAAAGACAACTACTAGTGATAAAGTTCATTTAATAATGAAAAGAGATTGATTCTTTAAGATGACATGTCTATCTTAAATGTTTATGTACTTAACAGAATTCAAACACAAGCAAAAAATTAACCAGAACTATAAGGACAAGTAATTAACAGAACTATAAGGACAAGTAGACAAGTCTACAAACTTTGGCATAAACTTCCACATTTCTCTCTCAGGATTACTTGATAAAGTTGAGAAAACAACTAAGGATATGGAAAACAACATTAACCGGAACACTTTCTCAATGAGAAGAGGGTCATTATCTTTCTTATGGTGGTTCCATCTATGAATATATACATGCCTACCAAAACTCATCAACTTGTAATTTTAAACACTATATGTTTTTAAAAACACATTAATTTTACCCTCAGTAAAACTGTTACAACATCAAGTATGAATCAACGATTTTTTGGAGTACTTATACTTTAAGATCACAAGTCAAATATACATAATGAAAAAACAAAAGGAAACAGATTTTCATACCTTGTAAATACTGGAAGTTGGGACTGAATCACCTGGACTCTAATCACAACAAGCAATAATGTACTGAACATCAGGACAATAAGTTTTATTAAGGTCTGCAGCATAGCAAATGGAATACCACCTTTTCCACGGAGAAACTGTCCCGCAATAGTACATAATAAAGGCAAAGTATACTGAAAAAGAAAAAAAACTAAGCTACACATATCAATACGTTTTCAATAATGAAATACTTTTCACTCATAAGAATTCATACAAATTGAGGATAATTATACAATAATGTGAAACAATTTATGAAACTGATAATAAATGAAACTGAGTTCAATCATCTTAATGAATGTATGAAATGATACAATCTAATCATTACTACAATTATGAATATATATATATATATATATATGTGTGTGTAGAGAGCAAGAGAGAGATTGTGTTTTACACATTCAAAAACTGTCTAAATATCACAGTCATTAAAAACTGAAGGTTTCATAAAATGTTATGCATCTTTCAGTGGGCAAGAGGACTACATATATTTGTTTTTTGTACATTTTGGTATTACTTATAAGTAGAATGATTTCTATATGCTATATTTAAAAATAAAAAATATTAAAATTCAATTTAACTATGACAGAAGATAGAAAAAGGAATTTTTCCTTACCCCCTGGGCAACAAATACTTCATACACACAACAAATTCCCACCACTGTTATTCCTTGTTCTTTACACAATGTTGCAATGGCCACTAAAAGCACTGTCAATGCAATTGGGGTCCATACTGACATATAAGAGGAGAAAATAAAAACACACAAAACAGTTTTATAATGTCATAAAAATACATTTAAAATCTTACTTGTGATTCTAAATTTGTGTTATTTCCAACTGATCACTTCCTTGTATTATAATCATTATAACCACTTCCTTGTATATAATTAAATTTTGTTCTTCACATATTTAAAGCAAAATATCAAATGTGTTACATTTTTATACATGCAAAAGCACACCAATAAAGATAAACCCCAAATGTGACCTTAATGTTTTAAAGAACTTGAAAAAAATAAAATTTATAACTAAAAATATATCAAATATTAGACAATTACCTATAGAATTATCTGGTCCTTTTGATTTGGTATATGACAGAAATGCAGCTAGAAAGAAGATAGATGACAAAAGTTCTGCTCTTCCTACAACACCTGTTACCTGTAATAAGATAGGAGGGAGTTCACAGTAATTAAGTGTATGTTAAAACTTATGATATATAATAACACTTTAACTAGGAAATGAAATCTTTTAACTTTCCAAGAGCTTATTTCTATTTCTTTAATGTTTGAGTGCCCTCAGGTGGTGAACTTGTGTATTTCCACTCATAAATTTCCATTTATGACTCACTTTAATAGTAATTTTATTATTCTATTAACTTTACAAAAATAGTACAGAGTGGCCTATGTAATCTTTATCAAGTTTTATTTAATAACAACATACATAATCATAATACCTAGGAGAGTTCTTTTAAAAAACCCACGTACATCTTCATATTTTCTTAGCATGAATATTTTGAAAATAAAAAGGTATAAAAATACAAAGGTATAAAATAGCACTGCATAGTAAATTTGCAAACGAAAAGTAAATTTTAAAAATCCCTTTAAATGAAAAAAATATTACATATAAAATTCTCAGAGATTTTAAGTCTTTTAACACATTTGAACTCACTGTACAATTTAAGACAACTTAACAAGTTTTTTTTTAAGTGTAGAGAAAAATATTATTCAAAGTCTGGTGTGGTGGCACACACCCTTAATCCCAGCACACAGAAGGCGAAGGTAGAGGTCACCTAAGTTTGAGTCCACCCTGACACTACATAGTAAATTCCAGGTTCACCTGGACTAATGAGAGACCCTATCCTGAGAAACAAAAGATAAAAGTAAAATTCAGCTAGATACCACATGGTTCACAATACTGGGAAAGAAAAAAAAAATATCACCCTCCAGCACACATACATGCTTGCTTACCAAGGAAAGAAACTATACATAATAGCTCTTCTCTTGGAGGCAATTTTGCAGTATTAATGTCACCAAGAAAAATAGTATTTTGGATATGTCTTAATAATAAAGTCTATATTCATTTATATTCAATATCACTAACAGTAAAATTATACATATATTCTTGAATTATTAAGTGTCATGTTTCAAAAGCTATTGTGAATTTAAAATATTTATGTAATAGGAAAGTTAGATTTTCATTAGGGAGTTTTAAAGATGTTATATTTAAGAGTCTTCAAGTACATAGAGTAAAATAATGGTTATTTTCCCCTTAAAAACACACACAATTATGATTATAATCACTGTGTAGAATTTGTAAAAACAAAGAAAGCAATAAAACAGCAATACAGTTTACTTACTGCTTCTGTATGCACTGGGTGCACTGCAAAGAGCAAAGCAGCAATCACACTGCTCCTCTTGTCTAGAAAGAGTCTGCAGACTTTCAGAAAGATCACACTAACAACAGCATGAAAAATCATATTCAGGAGATGATAGGACATTGGCTTTAGTTCACTAAGTAGATAATTTAACCGAAACGTCAATACTGTTAAAGGCCTATAAGACTTATGGCTTCTTTCCTAAGAGGAAAAAACAAAAAACACTGATTATTAAAGTATCTTGGTCTTTCAGAGTAGATATTAATCATTGTATTTATAATTAAGATAATGTTCAATGGGCAATACTCATCATAGATAGTTTTATAATCTGTGTTTTTCTATTTAGTCCAAAATTAAGGTAATTTCCTCTTTGAAATATGGTGGTCAGAGAACTGATAGAAAGATATTTGATTATTAATTCCCATTACATGTAAAATGTGTAAAATTAGAGAATTTTTAAGAAACATATTAACAATGGTGATACTGGTCATTACTGTAGCACTGGATTCTTTACAAAGCCTGCATTCCTACTTATTACCTATAGCAAAGGGTTGTATAACTGGTGAGATTCTCAATAGGAAATGTAAACAGAGAATGTTTCCCAGGTTATTTCATATACAGTGAGGATTGGGAAAGGCACTCTCTAGCTGTGTCACAAAAAATATATATCTAAATAGGTCCAGATATAGATATAAAGATATACTGATAGAGAATAACAATATATATACTACAGAGAGAATAATATAAAAATAAAGTTTTCTTCTTTTCTTTTTGGAAGGTCTCACTCTAGCCTCGAACTTACAGAAATTCTCCTACCTCATCCTTCCCTGTGCTGGGACTAAATGTGGGCGTCACTACCCCTGGCAGGATAAAGGCTTTAGGTGAGTTGTCCCTTTTTAGTGGTATTTGCTGTTAACAAATGTGCAGCACAGAAAAGTTGTATTTAACCAGGTATGTTTTACACAAAGGGAAACTCAAATTAGATGTAGATTAAAATATACAGCTGAAAAGTATTTAAAATATTAACCATTATTCTTTGTAGTTTTATAGAAAGGATATCCACACTCAGCTTCACCATATTTGGCTGTTAGCTTTGTCAAAAAGATATGGTGTAAAACCCCTTCTTCCCTACTAGGGAACATCAGGAAACACATGGAAATAAAAACCCCCATTTTGAAGTGAGGATCATTTTACTAGCCCAGTACTTCCTGTATGTGCTCTGATGTGTGTGTGTCATCTACTTGGAATGCTTTCTTTCCCCTGCTTGGAGACTTCTGGTACATACCTCAAATTTTGTCACTAAATATAAATTTATTATTAACTTTAAGACAGGTTATACCTATGTAGTCCAGGCTAGCCATGAACATGAGATCTTATCTAAGTCTCCAGAATGCTGAAGATTACAGCATAATAATTTTTTTTTTTGGAGGTAGGGTCTCGCTCTAGCCCTGGCTGACCTGGACTAGAGAGAGACTATGTATCTCAGGCTAGCCTCAAACTCACGGTGATCCTTCTATTTCTGTCTTCCTTCCGAGTGCTGGGATTAAAGGCATGTGCCATCATGCCTGGCAGTTTTTAAGGTATTATATTAAACTGACATAATTTGTACCACAAAGTAGAAAAATATGCTAGAACTGTTTTGAGTGGCTAAGTGTTTCTATAGCTACACTGAACATATTTGGCAGGTAAAAACAGAAGGAAATATGTGCTCTAAATATGTATATACAACTGCTTGATCAACGTTCAATTAGCTGTATCATAATAACAACTAAAAGACTGTTACCATAGTTATTTAGTTTAACTCTTTTGAAATCTACTTGAAAAATCAATATAATGTGATAAATGATCCTCAGTTTATCAGATGTCACTGAAAAATTACATTGAAAAATATAGTAAAACTGCAAGGCCTGTTATGAGCAAAATAATTCAGATAATTAATACATTCAAGGTACAGTGTCTAAAATTATTCTTTTTAACTTTTAATTCTTTTATTAAGTGTTTTACAAGTGTGCAGGCCTGTGGACAACTTTGAGTATTGTTGCTCAGGTACTATCTACTTTTTTTTGAAAGGATCTCTGTGGGACCCTGCTAAAAGGGGCATGGAGGATGTAGGGTTTTGCTGAGTCTGGCAGGCTTCTGGGACTGTCTCCTTCTGATAAGGAAGTTGAGGCAAAGTCTGAGGGCCCCTATAAGCTTCTATTTCCCTGTTTAATATAGGAAAGGCAGAAAACTTTTGTACATGTTACCTTAACACAAGGAGCTTTAACACAACATATTTTATAGGCAAAATGCAGCAAGTGCAGCTCATTAAAGCTCACTGGTTCTCAACCATGAGAACCCCAGGATCACCTGGATGACTTAAAACACACACCAATACACAGCCCCACTGCCAAATAAACCCTCCATAAAAACAATGAGGAAACCGCTGAACATCCACTTAATCAATATAAGGTGAGAAACACTGATGTATACAGTCTCCTGGGGACAAGTAAGTGAAGAATTGTGATGGATTCAGGTGCTCAGCCCCCCAAACAAGTATGTTCTAACGAATGCTCAATCTCCAGCTGATGGCAGTTTGGGTACTGAAACCTTGATGAAGGTATGTTGTTGGGGGTGGGCTTCAGCGAGTTATAGCCAGCTTCCCCTTGGGAGTGCTTGGCACACCTTCCTGCCACTGTTTGCAGTGCTGTGGCAGTTGATGTACACCCTCTGCTCATACTGTTGTTTTCCCTGCCATCAAGGAGTTCCACCTCAAGTCTGTAAGCCAAAATAAACCCATTCCTCCCATCAGGTGCTTTTTGTCGGGTTCTTTGTCACAGCAACGAGAAAGCTGACAAGAACAAGGACCTTAGCAACAAATCAAAAAATGGCTAGACATATCAGGCAAAGCAAGGCCTACATGCGTCCGAAGACACATTAAGTGGCAACATTCATATAGGCTAGGAATAATAACTCCCTAACCTTTAAGTCATACACTGGCACAAAAGTTGTTGCAGCTAGATGGGGACATGGACACACAGACTCTTACTTCTGGGAATTATTACTTGATAACATAGAATCTTTCAATATGCTATTGTCAAATTTATTGAAACTATGACAAACACTATTTTGAATAATTTTCCCATGGTTTCACATTTGCATTAGAGACAAAAAAGTGAACTATGACTCTAGGTTATGTATTCTGAGTACATTAATGAGTCTTTTTCTCTGAATGCACTGAACAAATTGAAATTTTCCATACCCAAAGTTGAGACACAGAGCACCGACACTGCCCTGTTTTATCAGGTCCTTTACTTGGGCTGATCAAGTTTTCAGTTCAGTAACATACTAAGAGTAGTTGGGAGAGTGGACATTATTCCAACTGTTTTTTGGGTACTATAGGTAGTCGTAAAAGGAGAGTAAGCTATCTAGAAATAATGTATGATTTAATATAAGGCCAATTTTCTCTTTATCAAAAAGTATTTTTTGAGACAATTTGGTAAGAATATTTATTTATTCTGTGCTTGTGAGAAGATTTCAACTTGTGAGAATGACATCACAGATGATGACTGAGAAACCACTATGGAGTATTAAATGTTATCTTTCAAAAACAGCTTATTTAAAAATCTACATGACAGGCACTGTAGATAAATTCATTCATTTATCCAGAAAGTGACTTACCAATTAAAAGCGATAGTTCTATTTTATATAGTCAGTATATCACAGAACAAACATCAGAATCCAATCTGTATGATCCCAAGCCCTTAAGGGTCTAATTCTAAACTATTAAAAACTAGCCTTCAACATGATTTTGAATTTTGAATCAACCTTTCTTCTTGCAGAAAAATAGTATATTTTAAATTTACCAGTCCTCTCTTTTGCTTGACATATTCAAAAGACAAAAAGAGTTAACAAGAAAGAGACTTGATTTATACTTGTTCCTTTTAAGATAATTACACTGTAATAACCTATTTTACATAATAATTACTTACTTCAGACATAGGAGTTCCCCAAAAGTCATTCTGAAATAAGGTTTTTAAAGGTGTAGATGGGTGCAGGTCTTTATTATCCAGTATTGCTGAAACATCATCAAAAACAAAACCACAAAAGAGACTGTTCCAATAGCAGGCAGTTACCACACCTACTATCAAGGTTACTTCTTTGAGGTTAATATCTGCCATCTTTCAGGAATTTCAAGTGCTTGTAGACAAAACTGTGGGGGGAGGGCACAGAAGTAAAAGAAAACAAAATGTTTTCCATCAAATAATTACCATTCTAGTAGCTGAATAATACACAGAATAAAGCGTGCATGCTCATGAAAGATGCAGCTTCAATACCATCTGCCTCTAAGAAGCATTAGATGACCTAAGACAACACTGTTTCATGCAGGCTTTCACACTAATATGCAGTCTTTATCACGCCTCCCAATCTTTGGAACCAGGTTTCTGGCTAATTAGTACAATTCTTACCAACTGTCACAAGTCAGGCTCACTGTTAACAGGCATATAAGGTAACCTAGTACTTCATATATTTAAAAACCAATAGACCCAGGCAGAGGTAGGAGGATCACCATGACTTTGAGGCAACCATGACACTACATAGAGAATTCCAGGTCAGCCTGGGCTAGAGCAAGATCCTACCTTGAGGAAATTTAAAAAAAAAAAAAAAAAAAAAAAAAAAAAAAAAAAAAAAAAAAAAAAAAAAAAAAAAAAAAAAAAAAAAAAAAAAAAAAAAAAAAAAAAAAAAAAAAAAAAAAAAAAAAAAAAAAAAAGGAAACAGAAGCACCACAGCCAATAAATGAAATGAGGCTTGATTCAATGCACTGGAAAAGGAAAAAGACAAAACAAAACAACACAAAACAGATTTTATCAGCTCTACTGACCCCATGCCATGAGTTTAGTCTAGCTAGAATCATCTCGGATTCCAATTTCCAAATCCTTAAGATAACAAAAATAACTTAATCTACTCATTTGTAGTGCTTTGATACAGTAGCTAAGAAACTAGCACAGCATTGACAGAGCCAGAAAATTTGAGATCTGAGATTATTTTCGGGAGCTTTGAACAGATAAGTGAATAAATAAAAAAAATTAATCTAGTTTATTAATAAAATCAACTGTGTGGGTTACAAACTTAAAATCAGATATAATTTATGTAAGTATATGCATGTACATGGGGTGTATACACACATGCATACATATACACATATGTATACATACATACTTGTAAAGTTATAACAGTATCTTTATAATTTGAGATTGTATTTTTTTGGCTTAAAAAATAGTTTCATCCACCAAAACAAGAGGGAAGTTATTATTCTTTTTGAAAAGTATAGTTTTCAACTAAAAGAAAAATTATGTAAAGCATTATCATGAATCCAGAAGTGATTTACCATCTTGAAAGGTATAGACTTGCAGTCACAATACACACAAAAATGCTTATGATGATTCTATTTAAAAGGATGGAGAGACTGAACTAGCATTTGCTTTAGTTCCCTGAATTCACACTAACATGAGAAGTAGTGGTCTACATGAATTTTGGAAGCTAAAAAAGTAAAAGATGATTTGAGAATTACTCAATGGAGCCCACTGTTACTTTATATGCCTAGCAACAAGGTCTGCAACCACCTCAACCATTAGTGCTAAGGAGTTTAGGAAGTAAAAGTAACAAATGGAACCTCCTCCCAAACCTCCTACAGCAATGCAAGAGATTGGAGATTTCTTTCTGAAGTACTTGAAACACTGGGTTTCTGATATTGGTGATACAAACGAAAAGAAAGGGTTTGTATTGAAAAATAAAGGTTATGTAAAAGTTTGTTTATATTAAGACTCCAGTGTGCTACTCCAATTGGGCAGAAAATTCTATGAAATTTTGTAAGACTAGAAACAGGATTTTAAAGGCTTCCAAAAATAAAGCAAGTTTCATACCCCAAATCAGGAATGAAAAAACAAACTTTTTTTTCTACCAACAATGGTAGAGGGTAGGAAAAAAAAATTCAACAAAAAATTAAAAAAGGAAAAGTACTTCAAATTTCTGAAGGATAATGATTTTCAAACTTTTCATTCATAAACTCTTATTAAGCAAATGGAAAAGTAGATATTTTAAGTCACTCAAAGTCTCAAAATAATTGATTCCATTATCTTATCTTGGGAAATTAAGAAAGGAGAGACTCTAATAAATGAGGATGCAAACTCACAAACAGGATGATAGGGAAAACTGGGGAGCAAGATCTAGCATGTGGGAGTCGGGTTTTTTGTTGTGCTAAAATGTCTAAGAAAACAACTTAAGGGAGAAATGTTTTTTGGTTCATGAGTTTACAATTTTCATTCTATGGGTGTCTGATTCCATTATCTGGACCTGTGGCAAGGGTGACCAGCCAGGAGGAGGAGAGAAAGAAGGGTGCAGGGATTAGATTTATCCTCAAAGCATGTCTCTAGAGACTATATTCTCTTGTTGGGCCCTACCTATCTCCCACAGTTGTCACTAGTAATCCATTCAATTATGATTTTATCAGAGGAGGAGCCCATTCACAGGGTTATAGTCCTCATGATCCAATCATTTCCCAGTGAGCCTCCTCTGAATACTGCACTGGGGACCAAGCCTTAAT
This sequence comes from Zapus hudsonius, assembly GCA_004024765.1. Taxonomy (NCBI): domain Eukaryota; kingdom Metazoa; phylum Chordata; class Mammalia; order Rodentia; family Dipodidae; genus Zapus; species Zapus hudsonius. The sequence goes on from PVHP010002414.1 coordinate 51,489, forward strand.
AGATGGGCCTTGAAAGACATGTCATATCTGATATGCAACAAAGCATAACTGAGAGATTAATAACCATAATTTAATATACTATACTTATATAAAATATCATAGCCGGTCATGGTGGTACACACCTTTAATCCTAGCACTTGGGAGGCAGAAGTAGGAAGCTTGCTGTGAGTTTGAGGCCAGCCTGGAACTACAGTGAGTTCCAGGTCAGCCTGGGTTACCTTGAAAAAGAAAAGGAAAAAAAGAAAAAAGAAAGAAAAAAACCCATAGCATATTAGATTATTAACTAATTTATGGACATAGTTTTAAGTAAAAAAGTAAATTTAGCTCAAGTTAAATAGCATTAGGATTTAAAAAGGCTTGGGAGTCTTTAGTTTTCACTTTAATAGCTTTATAAAAGCTATTACAGGGGATGTAGAGGTGGTTTAATGGTGAAAGGTGTTTTGCTTGTAAAGCCTAATGGTCCAGGTTTGAATTCCTAGCACCCACATAAAGTCAGATGCACAAAGTGGTGCATGTGTCGAGAGTTCCTTTACAGTTGCAGGAGGCTCTCTGTGCCTGCCTCTTTCTCTCTGTCTCTCTCAAATAAATAAAATATATTTTAAAAAAGCTATTAAGGTAGTCATGCAGTACATGACATTTTGATCTACACACTGCACATAGAACAGTGGTTTTGTAAATGATCTAGCTGTTTTAAATTGTGCAGGTATCTCCATGATGCTCTCAGAATGTCACAGGTCTAATTATGCACTTCTAAGAATGCATCCCCGTGATTACATGTGCATAATTGTATTGACAAAGTATGGCTATGATAAGCATCTGAAATATTGACAGAAATTAATACATTCAAATTATAAAGGTAGTTTTAAATCAAGACTATCTGAGTTCTAAACGTAGCTGATTAAAGGAGTTTAGACCTTTAATCATGAGTTATCTTTAAAAGTGACATGCTGTGTTAAAAACAAGGATATTTTAGGCTTAGCTGTGTTAAAAACAAGGATATTTTAGGCTTAAAGATTAAAGAATAAAAATTATAAAATGTTAATTTAGTAAACTTGGATAGATCAATAATAACTTCCACACAGTAAGGCAATAATAAAAATTATAGTATTTTAAGTTGTTGAAGTTTTACTCCATAAGCTCTGATCATGCTCTGCCCCAGGTTTAGGCTCACTGTGAATGAGAACCCACCTGTCACGTAATGGAGATACGACTTATTCTCTTTCTTCATCTAGAGACAGTTTCTTACATTCTTGTTAAACATGTCTTTTCTAACACTATAGTTTTAGAGCAGAATGAAGAAGACAGGAGTTCAAAAAGTGCTTATTTGACCAACAAATTCAGACTCCCATTGGTGTTCAGAGGTTCTGTGAGCTATGAAAACCCACAGAAAGGGCGGAGGATGCAGTTCAGTGGTAGACTGCTTGCCTATCATGTGAGGGAGGAAGTTCATTCCCAACATTTTGTTGCCAAAAAGCAACAAAAATGTATCACTAAGGACTGTAACTTTATCTCTATTTCATCCTTTTTTATCAGAAGATTCTGGAAACTGGATACCCAGAGCCTTTGTTTGCTGAGGTAAGCTTGTAGCCATCTTTAACACATGGCTCTTTGGGGCACAACCTCCACAATCAGTTCCCGAGCACACACTTGATACACTAGCACTTTCCCCTTTCTCTCCTTGAAATTTCATTATGGCATGGAATCTTTAAATATTCTCTTACGTTGTTTCTTTAAAAACTCTGTTCCTCTGAGGGACTCAAGAAGCATCAAGTAGGTATAACAATGAAGTGCTCATGTTCCGAGATGGATAGCACTTGAAGAAATTTACTACTCATGAAGACTGAGGTAACAGTTCTGTGTCAGTCTGGTTAGGTTACAGTATTCCCTCACTAATCTAGGTGTTCTTATGCAGGCAGTCTGAAGATGCAGTTAATAGCTATAATCAACTGACTTAAAGGGAGCTTCTCCATCATGTAGAAAGACCTCATCCAGTAATTTGAATCACCTTAACAGCAAAACTAAAATTTCCCTGAAAAGAAGTTATGCCTCAGTTTCGTACTATCAGATTTTGACAGAGTTTTCTAGTCTGCAACCTAAATAGGGCTTGCAGGTCCCACGATCCTTTAAGTCAATTCTTAGACAAAGTTATCTTTAATTCTGGATTAGAAAACATTTTATTTGCAACACACACTCACTATGGGCATGCCAAGGCTTCTTGCTACTGTAAACCAACCCTAGACACATGTCCCACTTTGTGCATTTGGCTTTGAATACTGGTGATCAAATCTGGCAACCTTTGAAAACAAGCACAGACCTATCTTCCCCAGCCCAATTTCTAGTTTTTTTTTTTGTTTTTTTTTTTAAAGATAGTGTCTCATATATCCCATGTTGGCCTCAAACTAATTATTTAGCCAAGAATGGCCTTCTAGCTCTTGAATGCTGGAATTGCGAGCACAGGCCACCACCCCTGCTTTATGCAGTGCTTGGGGTCAAACCCATGGCTCTGTAAAAAATGTTTTTACTGAACATGTACCTATGGTTCTGTCAGCTGAGCCTGAAATCACTCGTGTATTTACAGCTACCTGCAGTTTTAAGATGAGTTGTCTCCAATTTGAAAGCCAGCCTGTGCTTCTTCTAGTCATATTCTCTAGTCACATAGTCTGGATTTTGAAAATGGTGGTCTCAGAACAGTAGGAGGGCATATCCTAATGTGAAAGTTGTTCACAAGCTGCTACTGCCTCTCTCTCTCCTCTCTCCTCTCTCCCCCCCCCCTCCTCTTTCTCTTGAAACAGTATCTCACAAGGTAGTCCAGGCTGGCCTTGTAGTGATACAGTGCCTCAGCATCCCACTGGAATTACAGGCATGTATTATCATGCCTAGCTTTGTTACTTTACCTTTAAGCTGTCATCAGAAAAGGGAGCAGGAACACAGAATCAATGTGGGAGTGGCTATGAGAGGACAGAACAGCACATCTAGGAGTCTCCCGGAAGAAGACCAGGAGAGAGAATGAGTCCTGGCACATGCCATCAGCTCACTTGTGGAATCATTTTTAGTTCTGTCCAATATTCACCCAAATGATAAAGACTGTGAAGAAAGACAGGTAAAGGGAGACAAGAGTCACTGTGGGGTGGGGGGGCTGTGATTAATATAACAATTAATAGAGATTTTATGTTTTTTCTAGACACACTAGCACACACACATGCACACGGTGTAGGCAAATGGATAAATGATTGCTCATAAGGAGATATCAGTATTTATATTTACACACACACAAATCCAACTGTAATTGAAGACTGCTCATGACCTACATTATAAAGATTAAAATTCAATTCCTTTAACAAAATTGTACTAAGTGCTCCTTTTTTTGGGTAATAAACTAACAGTACAATTGTAGAAATGATTTATGAAAAAAAAAAATCTATAGAACTCTGGTAATCTTTAGTCCGGGAAGTCATGTCCTTCCAGTTCAGTATCTGTGAAATTTAAGAAACTCACCCCAAATCTTCCTTATGGTGAATAAAAATGTTCACAATAAAAAATAACTTCTGGGCTGGAGAGATGGCTCAGCAGTCAAATGGAACTTACTTACTGTGGTGGTTTGATTCAGGTGTCTCTCATATGAAACATGTGTTTTGTATGCTAGGTTCCCAGCTGGTGGCAATTTGGGAATTAGAGACTCCTGAAGGTAGTATGCTGTTGGGGGGCAGGCTTAAGGGCATTATAGCCAGCTTCCCCTTGCTTGTGTTTAGCACACTCTCCTGCTGTTATTGTCCACCTGATGCTGGCCAGGATGTGATGTCCAGCCTCTGCTCATGCCATCATTTTCCCTGCCATCATGGAGCTTCACCTCAAGTCTATAAGCCAAAATAAACCCTTTCCCCCTAACAAGCTGCTTTTATCAGGTACTTCCTGCCAGCATGAAGTTGACTGTAATACCTACAAAGTCTGATGACCCTGGTTTAATTTCCCAGTACCCATGTACAGCCATATATACTAAGTGGTCCATTCTGTCTCACTGTCTCTGTGTGTGTGTAAATAAATAATAAAATATTAAAATAACTACTCTACTTATTACTATTTTAAAATTTGTAAAACTGAATCTGTATTTCCACTGATATAATCTTTCTAGTCTCTGCATGTTGAAGAAAAACAAGTACCTGCTTGTTATAAACTCATCTTTCTCAAAAATGAGGCAAAAAAACCCCACACCTTTAACTATACACATTAGGCAATAACTTTCCTGTTCAAGCATTATTTCAGACACTTGAAAATAACGTACCATTCATTTTCTTGATAGGTCAGCAAAAACGAAGCAAAACTGATGAATATAAGTTGATTGTCACAGAGAACAGAGATAGCAATTACAAAAGGTGAGGCTTTCATGTGAAAATATTTTGGTTACATAAAACTTCATAAAAGACTAAAGGAGAAAAAAAAAGGTCCAGGCAAGTGTCCTTCTAACAATTAAAAAAAAAAAAAGTCACATAAACTAATTCTTGGAAAAGACTGATGCAGAAATTCTGAAGAAAAACAAAACCATAGAATTTTAGCCAGTTTGCTTTAAATGAGTCGCAGAACTAGAATTTGAGTTACATTTCCTGATTTGAAGTCCAGGACATGAACCTTGAGATAATTTGTTTTCTGATGTACCTCCTTGTCAAGCAGTGTATACACCCCAAAATATGGGGAAGACAAGTTAAAGAATAGAAACTTAAATGAGATTATACTTTAGTTAATATTGTCACTGAGATTTACAATCATAGTTTTATCAGTTATTATTTCTTTGAACTGTTCTTCTGAAGAATGAAAATAAAATTTGCCAGTAGATCAGAAACCTTGGTAGGTAGGGGTAACAACAACAACAAAAAGTTGGTGTAGAAAGAGCGATACAAACAATAAGAACTAATAAATAAACAGAAGATGATAGATGTGAATAGATGCAACTTACAGAAATGAAGGTGCAGTAGTTAAAAAACATAACAAAACCAAAACCAAATTCCTTGGAGCACCTCTCCGCAGCTCTCAGGAGTCAGAGTTCGGGGGATCCAGGTGAGCTCAAGGCCACTGTGAAACTACATAGTGAATTCCAGGTCAGCCTGGACTAGAGTGACAACCTCCCTCTAAAAACCAAAAGCACAAACAAAAAGGAAGACAACAAAAAACAAAATCCTAATATAAAATATGTAGCAGTAACCATAGTATTGCATGTGTGCAATAAATACTAATCTCCAATCTCTGCCGAATTTATGAAAAACCAAACATGAACAATAATTTATATTCGTGCACAAAGTTGTAAAATTAGGATATGTAAATTTTAAGACAACCGAAGTTTCGGTTATTAAAACTTAAAAGAGCAAGTATTTTCACAAGTATTCAACAAAGGTTCTCTGAATGCCTAAAAAAAAAAATCCTCATCACGAGCAAACCAGAAAGATGTGTTCAGTGATTTAAATAAAAAAAAAAAATTACAGCGCTTCCCCTGTGAAGTTCGATGGAGAAGGAGGGCGAGGTCAGCACTCATTTCACTGGACTGTTAGGAAGGCTAAATTCTACAACCAATTGTAGTTGGCACACCATCTTTCAAAAAATGAGTCAACGCAATAACCATTCCTACCAAACAAACAAAAAGCCCGACGGATGTGGTTCAAGTTTATTAAGTTTTCTGAGCATCTTCTCAGTGCACCCAACCGCACGATTTATTCCGAGCGAGGAATGCATCTGCACAAGGACGCATCCGGAGGGGAGGCACGTGTCCCCCCGCAGCTCTGCAGCCTGCAGCCGCGGACCCGGCGGGGCCCCGGGAGTCCTCTCCGGAGCCCGCGGGCCCGGCCCTCCCCAGCGGATTCTAGAGCCTTCCATCCCCTCCATCACCCGCCCGGCGGATCCAACTTCGAGACTCCCTTCTCGAGGGCAGCGGGCGCCCCGCGCACACCTGGGAAGCAGGACGCCGCCCCGTCCCCGCCTCGGCTCCCCGGGCTGGACGGCGCGCGGACCGGCTCCTCCTCACCTGACCGCGACCTCAGGAAAACCTCCGCAAGAGCGGTTCGGCGAGGGACGCCGGCCAAGCCACCATCATGTCTACCGCGCTCAGCCCGTCCGGGTGGACGCGCCCCTGCCTCGGCTTTCCCCAGCTTCTCCCCGAACCGGCGCAGTTTCCCCGCACTGCACGCCGGGAACTCCCCGCCGCCCCTTCTCACGGAGAGACTTCAACTCCCAGCATGCGCTGCAGCGGCAAAACTGCATCCTGGGATTTTGAGTCCTTATCTCGCGCCTTTCCTTCATTCTCTAAAGCGGGCGTCTCTGAACCCGGGCGGGAAACGTGAACGTAAAGCATCGCCCAGGGTCGTGAAATGTCGTCGCTCCTGGTATTGGGCCCTAATCCCGGCGTCGGCAGCGGGGCGGGGAAGGCTGTGGTGTCGCCTAGCAGCGGCCGCCGCCGCCGCCGCCGCTGATCCGGGGGCGCGTGGAGCCGCGCTGGGTTCACGGCGGGCCCAGCGTGGGGACTGACTTGCCGCGGGCGGACGCGCGCGGTCCGGGTGGGAGCGGCTCGGGTTGCCCACCCGCCCTTGGAGCCTCGGGTGCGCAGCCCCCGCCGGCGGCTGTAGCCCCGGCTTCTCGCTCGCAACCTCGTTTTGTTCGGGTTTCTTATTTGCGCTCGTTTAAAATCCCCTTGGTAAATCGGGGTGGGGGGGGGGAAGGGGTCATCAGCGCGCGCAGCGCTCTTACCGCTCTCACCTGGGCCGGGAGGAGGGGAATCAGGATCCACTCGTTCTAGCAAGAAGTGGTCATATTCTGTTTAGCGAGTACAGTATGTAAAGGTTTGTGAAAAATGCTGTTCTTTGAATCAAATGTTTTGCTCATGCATGTGTGCGACTCGGGAGCCATCGTTCTATGCTAATAAAGAAACAGTGATTTTTAAAAAAGTTGTAAATGCTAAATACCTGCCTGTCTCATTACAGGAGGTGGAAGACAGTGAAAGAATTCAAGATGCCACCAAATATAAACTGGAAAGAGTTAATCAAAGTTGACCCAGATGACCTGCCTCGACAAGAAGAACTGGCAGATAGTTTATTGGTTTCTTTATCTAAGGTGCCTAGTTGATAAATAATGCATCCACATATAAATGCAACCAACTGACTTAAATTGCTCTGAAGTTACCGAATGTTACAATAGGAAGAGTGCTTATATTTTGCTTAAAGTTATGGTCACTTTTTTGTTTATTTAGGTGGAAATAAATGAAATAAAAAACGAAGATCAAGAAAATGTGATACATCTTTTCCGAATTACTCAGTCACTAATGAAGGTTTGTATGCAGTTGGTAATCACTGCAGTAAAAGAAATATCTGTTCCTACATAAAGTAATCTTTGGGCAAGGATTTGTTAATACCAATGTCAGCACTGAAAAATGAGTTATTTTAAATGTTGATTGTGCATTGTGGTATGCAAAACATATCTAGAAGCTAAATTTTCCAAAGGAATGTGTAGGGGAAACAGAAATAACGTTTAAAAATAATATAAGGCAAAATATCCTGGTGTCCTAATAAAAAAATTCAGACACTGACTGTTTTAATGGTGCCTTGGTAAGAGGATTCTAGAGCTGCTGTTTTTCTTAAATACTGGAAATGCACTTATTCTAACATTGAATAGAGAGAAACGTATAAAATTTGTATTAAGTAATAGATAAAACAGATGTTGGATAGTTTGGTACAGTCTGACAAAAGCCTCAAGGGGGTATGTATTACATTATATATGTCCACATATATGTATATATTTGATGCATAATTAGTAGATGTAAACATGCCTTAGGAAGGAAAAACTAGGTATGCTATAGAGAACAAATTAATGTTCATTGTAGTTATTACTGGGTATAAAATTTGAGGGGGAAAAGAATCAAAGATGGTTCAAACTTTTGCAAATCTAGAGTGTATAGCCTTAAGAAAATCAGATCATTCATGTAATTCAACAGATTTACTGAATGTCTTCACGTGCCAACCATTACAGTTACTGAGGACTGAGCTAACAATATAACCACATTTGTATCTTCACTGCTTATATCCCGTGTAATGAATATGGAAACACCTTTTTTTTCCCTTTTCCTATTTAGATGAAAGCCCAAGAAGTGGAGCTCGCTTTGGAGGAAGTTGAAAAGGCTGGAGAAGAACAAGCAAAGTTTGGTAAATGCCTTGGAAACAACTATTGTGCTAACAAATTCCACTTACTCATTAGACTGTAGGAAATTTAGTATATCTTATTATACATACGATTCATTTTGGAAGAAATTTCTAGAACTGTTTATGTATCTAATATGTAGCAGTTGATTTATGTTTTTATGATCATAGTGGAATATTTTTAAAACATTTCATTATTTTATTGAAATTCATTTAAATTTATTTTCAGATAACTAACCAATCATAACACTTGTCTTTTTTAAAAATAGAAAATCAGTTAAAATCAAAAGTAATGAAACTGGAAAATGAGCTGGAGGTATGTCCTTTTGTATTTCCTTGGCTATTATTGTCAGTCATATTATCTTGAATTGTTTTCAAATGGAATTATATTTGGAGTTAACTAACCTTTGGCCTATTTCCTTAAGATGGCTCAGCAGTCCGCAGGTGGACGGGACACTCGGTTTTTACGGGATGAAATTCGTCAACTTGAAAAGCAACTGGAACAGAAAGATCGAGAATTAGAGGATATGGAAAAGGAGCTGGATAAAGAAAAGAAAGTTAATGAGCAAGTAAGGTATCTTTTTAAAGGAATCTTATCCATTCAGGTTAAGGTTTTATACATTTGATCTTTTTATGATTATTGCTTATGTTTTTATTATATGTTATATTTGAGGAATAATCTATAAATATCTTTTATGTCACTTTTCATTTTATCACATTTTTTTAAAGATTTGTGCTTCTAGTGATATGATTCAAAGATTAATTCCTGAATTTTGAGCCATGTTTTCCTGAGGACATAGAATTACATACATAAAATCAGTGCGTTGTTCTTGAACAGTGGTAAATTAATCCTCATTCATAAAAAAGTGATTTCCTTATTGTCACAAATTATTTTAGTTATATATGTATTATTGCATCTATACAAGGTAAAATTGGCCTTATATCTTTCCAGCTAGTAGGAGATAGAATGTGGGAAAGGTTTGTTTTGATAATTCCAACTTTACCTTTAACCAATTATTTAGTTTTATTATTCACAGCATTGCAAAAACTGTTATATAATGAGCACCAATTTTCTGGTTCTCAGAGATATGCACAGTTCATACTAAGCACTACATAAGGATAATACGGCATATTGAGGATACGTTAAGATGTCATGGCTCTCTGAAATGCTCTGTGTGGGGTTACCTAACCAGTCTTGAAGTATAAGATGCAGTTTGTAAACCAAGTGCTGAAGTCCAAGTGAGTAAGGTCACAGAAATGACAATGTACCTGGTGGTTAAGAAAAGATCATTCTGGTAGAAGGTACAACATAGACTGAGAACTAGAGGTAAGAGATATAGCTCAGGAACGATGGATCATTTGGTCTGTTATAGATAAAATAGTGTCTTCCTTATTTGTACTTTACATTCATTCATTCATTATTCCTTATTTGAGACTTTCTGTATGTGAGATAGATGTCATTTCTGCCGTGTACAAATGAAGAAATTTAGAGACACAAAAAGGGTAACTGCGTAAGGTTACACAGATAAGTAATAAAGCCATGATTTGTATTCAGACAGCCCCACTCAATGCTGTTGTTGGCTAGGTGTGGTGACAGTAGTCTAATCTTAGCTCTAGGGAGGCTGAGGTAGGACTGTCACCAGTTCAAGGCCATCCTGCGACTACATAGGGAAATAATGAATTCTAGGTCAGCCTGGGCTTGATCAAGACACTGCCGTAAAAAACAAAACAAAACAAAACAAAAAACCCATAAAAAACAAAATAAAAAACAACAAAAAATGTTGTCATGGAAAACTTTCTTTTCCTGGAGTGACACAAACATGCATCTTGTCCCCAGATAGGGCACCAGTGACAGACCAAAAAGAATGATTACACCAAAACCATTTTGTTGAACGAATAAGTTTATTGGGGGTTATGTACAGAACAGGGTAAGGTTTACATGAGCAGTAGATGGCTCAAGTTCAGTCTCTCCACCCCTCTGAGAAGTCTCGTCTCATCCCATCCTGGATAGCTGCTTCAACTCAGAGGCACACTTGCAGGCAGCTTTATGGGAAACTCTAAGCAGCTTCTCCTTTATGTAGTCTTAGTGTGATATCTTGTAACCCTTTCTCAAACTTGTCGACTTCTTGGATCTCTGAAACTTCTTTTCTGCTTCCTCTCCTCCCCCAACACAGGAAAGAATGTTTTAGTTTCTAACAAAACCTTGGAGAGTGGTGTGACCTTTAATTTTTAGGTCTGCCAGACTTTTGAATCAGAGCCATCTTATTTCATTGGAGGAATCTGCTACGCAGCAGCTCTCACAGCAGCCACACAACTTTCCCAGTTTTAATACTCATGATCCTCTGGAGAGATAAGCAAAAAGTTCCCTAACAATGAAAGAGGCTGGCCCTCTTTCACAGGTCCCAGCAGAGAGAAAAACGCATCACCAATACCACACACAATAGCAAACAGGCAGGAGGGCCAAGGAGAGAATTTCTTAGGGTGGCGTCTTACAACCCTTCCCCAGACTTAATGGTTTCCTGAGTCTCTGGAATTTCTTTCCTGCACTGCCCACCAGGAAAGGATGTTTACTTCTAGCTTCTTTGAGCTTCATTACATCCTGCCCTTTGCTGAGAGGCTGCCTTCCTGTAAACATCCTCAGAGACCCATCCAAGATAATTAAAAAAAATCCAAGTTGACAACAAAACCTAACCATCACAACTAGAAGTAATTAAATGTGGCTAGTGGTTGATGGTGAGAAAAGAGGGAAGAATTTGTGGGTTGCTCCACGGATGGATATATAGTGTCATTCACTAAGAGGGAACATGGAGTTTGGAGGTTAGAGATTATTGTATTAGTTTTGGACATGCTGAGTTTGAGGGTATTGTGGGCCAGTTCATAAAAGATGTCTGGGAATCTGGAATAACAGAAAACACAGGGCAGATGATGAGGATTTATGGTCTCAGTACAGATATTATTGAAGTCAAGAAAGTAAATGTAAGATAGCTTTAAGAAATGTTTAATAGTAGCTATTGTTTAAAAAAGTAGGAAGAGGTGCTTTGCAGAAAAATCAATAAGGAATGTAATATTTGAGAGCCTGAAAATAGCTTCATTTTCTATTTCAAAACAAAATGGGACTGTTAATCTCATACATTAATAGAAGTCATCAGAATCACACTTCTCAACTTTGTATTGTACTTTGCATTTCATGATGAGTGTTCTTTTGTGATATTTCTTTAAACTTTCATTTTGGAAAATACATTTTCTGTTTGTTTTTTTTTGATGTAGGGTCAACCTGTCGTCTAGACTGGCCTGGAATTCACTGTGTAGTCTCAGGGTGGCCTTGAACTCATAGCAATTCTACCTCTTGGGATTGAAGGCATGTGCCACCACACCCAGCTGGAAAATACACTTTCATAAAGTTTATAAGAAAAACAATGCCTATATTCCTCTCGTATATATTCAGTAGTTAATACTGTGCCATATTGCCTTCCACTTTCTGTCAGTATCTTTGTATATATACTCAGACATACTTTTCTATCTCTCACCAACTTGCTTTTTTTTTTCAAAACCATTTGAGAGTTAACTTTAGATATTAAGATAATTTACTTTTAAATATTTTACCACATCTCTCCTAAATGGGTATTCTCTTTAAAACCACAATATAGTGATTGTGCTTAGTAAATTTAATATTAACTCAGTACTATTATCTAATGTATAATCAGATTTCCTCTATTGAACCAGTAATTTCTTTTATGATTCTTACTAGCCATCCTCCAATATCTTAGGCTCCATCAGTGATTAGACACTGCATTTGGTTCCTTATCGTAGCTTATAAATATATTTCACACCATTGTGGTTTGCTCCTCTCCTTAAGTAAAGGAAAACACACCAAAATGAAGGGTCTTCAGAGAGAGGATTTTTTTTTTTTTTGAGAATAGGTAGTAAAAATGATCATCATGATTAGAATGTTTTCCTGTTAAAACAGAAGAAAACATTCACAAATGAAATTACTTATATGTGGAGAGACTATTTTTTTTTTTTTTTGGATTTTTTTGAGGTAGGGTCTCGTTCTAGCCCAGGCTGACCTGGAATTCACTATGTAGTCTCAGGGTGGCCTTGAACTCACTCACTTGATCCTCCTACCTCTGCCTCCCGAGTGATGGGATTAAAGGCGTGTACCACCACACCCGGCTGGAGAGACTATTTTATTTTTAATTTTTGCTATTCTGTTCTCTGAATGCTGTTTTAAGGACTTTAATTTTATTTTTTCTAGGTAGTTCAGTGTTTACTAAAAGTTAAGAGTTTATATACAAGTCATAGAAGAATGGCAAAAATATGATCTTAGATAGAAAAACACTTGTTTTATAAGGAGATTTGGGGAGGAGTAACTTATTTTTTCATTCTGTTTGTATGTGTGTATACTTTGAATGTGTGTGTAGGTGAGTCTGATCATATATGCATGTATGTGGAGGCAAGAGAACAGTTCTTATGTGTCATCCTCAGAAATGTCCTCCTTCTTTGAGACAGGTTTCTCATTGGCTTGGAGCTCAATTGACTAGTCTGGCTGGCCAATGAATCCCAGAGATCCTTCTGTCTCTACTTGCCCAACACTGGGCTGATGGGCACATGCCATCAAGCTCAGCATTTTTATGTGGGTTCTGAAAATCCGTCTCAGGTCATCACAATCGTAAGACTAGCACTTTAATATATGAGCTATATCCTTAGCCCTTATTTAATTTTTTTTAAGTGCCAAAGGAAGGGTAGGACTGCTAACAATGCAAATTACCAGACACTGAATGGCCTTGATATTCATGATTTCACAGTGCCTAATAATACCTACACATAATGAGAGGAAAAGATGATGACACCGAAACAAAAGAGAGACTAATTGAGAGGGGGAAGAAATATGTGGGCGGGTGGGGAGGAGGGAATCATAATGGTTTGTGATATATAATTATGGAAGTTATCAATAAAAAGTTAAAAAAGTTTTTAATTTTGTGTCTTGTATTTTATGGCTTGCTCTTGGTGTGTATAGAAGAGTAACTTATTGTGTCCCCATTCCATTATCCATTTTTTTAAATTGTCCATAATGAGTTACATTATTTAATGGGCAAACAATGAGTTGTTATCCCCGTTCCCCAATGTCCATCTTCCCCATCCCCAATCAGCTGGATATCCTCCTTCGTGGGTAGTCTGGAGTCCTTGGGGCAGGGGAACATGAATAGTCTAGGAGTCAGCCCGGTTCCACCTGCCCTAGTGTGTTGTTATGGAGGGGGGCCATGACTCTGGATATTCTCCCCACCATGCCTCTCAGAATCTTTCTGCCCCCCTCTTCCGCTCAGTTCCCTGAGTCATGGTGGTCTATTATCCATTTATGTCCCCTCTCCTCACCCCATGTTGCACCCCCATCTACTGAGGACCTTCTTTCATTGTAGTCCTTTTGTCTTCTCCTTTTTGGCCTCTATCATTTGGCTATGAAAGATGGAGGAGGACAACAATGAGTTGTATCCCGGGTTGTTTAAAATCTGTATTAAATATTCTCTGTTTTATTGGAAAAGATGGAGAATTTAAATCAGCAAGCTGAAAACCTGGCCTTATATTGAAGTGCTGCTCAGTTTTAACTTATTTTTTTTTCTCTTTTAGTTGGCTCTTCGGAATGAGGAGGCAGAAAATGAAAACAGCAAATTAAGAAGAGAGGTTGGTAGTAAATTATAGTGGATCAAGAAAGATGCTTATTTTAACAACGTACATCTTGTATATTAAATTTATATAAAATTATATTTATAAATTAAATATTTATTTTAACCAGAAATGATTTTTAAACTGGCTAATATGGTATACAATGATTTGTCTCAGGAAATTAGAAAGTACATCAAAACATAAGACTATAAAATAGTATATTGCTCTGTTAGATCTGTGAAAGTACATCTCTTTTATAAACCACTTTTGCTGATTGAGTATGTTTGTAGATTTCTATTGTTTCTCTTATCCAATATTCTTTTAAATATTTTGTTTCTGACAAAGTCTTATACATTTTGTTCATTATTTGGTTCTTCCAAGCCAAATAATGTTTGTCCATTTATATTCTAAAAATATTTTTTAGTGAAAATAATCTTTTTTTGTTGATAATTAATATTTTTGCTTTCCTTGGTTTAATGTTCATTATATTCCTAATTTTTTCACTTTTGCTTTAATTTCTGATTATTTTTAATTATGTATGCCTTTCTCATTTCTAACTTTCCTTTCCTGTCTGAAGAACAAACGTCTGAAGAAAAAGGTGAGGCAGTAAGGGTAGTAGAGCCTTGGGAAATTAAATGTACATTCTCTAGTGCTATCTAGACTATGCGATTTTGCAGTTTGGGTAGTTTCTTAGTGGACTGTTGTGCTTGGTCTACCTTAGAATGAACAGCTTCGTCAGGATATTGTTGACTACCAGAAACAAATAGATTCACAAAAAGAATCGCTTTTATCAAGAAGAGGAGAGGATAGTGACTACAGATCACAGTTGTCTAAAAAAAACTATGAACTTGTTCAATATCTGGATGAAATTCAGGTAAGATGAATGTAGTCAGTTTAGAGCAATGATTTTGTAAAGCTTTAATAATACTTATGATATAAAGCTTTTATTTGGCAATTATACATTTTTTATTATATACCTCTCAGTATGTGCTTTAAAAAAACAACAAATTATATGCATAAATTTGTAATTCATTATACATTCTTTTTATATTTGCCTATCTTGAGCACTTAAACCAATTGAGATCCTATATACAATTTTCTTGATACTTCATTTGATTTGCTTGACCAATGCCAGTTCATCCTGATGGTCTATTAAGAATCATTTTTTTCTCTAGTGAATAATTATGTCTTCATTTAAGTTTAATTTACTTTAAATTATAATTCCTAATATTTTTAATTCATAGTGTCTTCTACTGTTTTAGACCTTAACAGAAGCAAATGAAAAACTTGAAGATCAGAATCAAGAAATGAGAAAAAACTTAGAAGAGTCTGTGCAGGAAATGGAGAAGATGACTGATGAGTATAACAGGATGAAGGCCGTTGTGCATCACACAGATAGTGTAGTGGACCAGTTGAAGAAAGAAAATGAGCATTATCGACTTCAAGTAAGAATTACAGTTAAAGTGACTTGTTTCCAAAGGCTTTCATTTGAAACTAGAAAAGTATTGGTTTTCTGAAATATGGATTTTGTCTTTCTTCTAAATGCAGTAATATGTTTCCATCCTGATACAATTTGCCCATGTGTGCTTCTCTAGTCCTACCACAAAACTCCTTACAATTCTTGCTGTTTCCAGTAGGTCCATGCATGAGGTAGTCCTGCAAAGCTGGTGATTATGGGGATTATCTCTAAAATCCTATAGGGTCTTATGAATATAACACATAATTTTATATCCTTTAAAATTTTTTTCTTTCATTTATTTATTAGAGAGAGAGTGAGAGACAGAGACAGAGACAATGGGCACGCAAGGCCCTTTGGCCACTGCAAACAAACTCCAAATGCATGTGTAACCTTGTACATCTGGCTTTATGTGGTACTAGGGAATCAAGTCAGGTTCTTAAGTTGCAGGCAAGCACTTTAACCACTGAGCAATCTCTCCAGCCCCTTTTTTTTGGCTTTTGAAGCAGGGTTTCAGTCAACTCCAGTGTGACCTGGAACTCACTCTGTAGCTCTAGGCTAGCCTTGAACTCATTGTGATCCTGCTACCTCATCCTCCCAAGTTCTGGGATTAAAAACATACACCATAATGCCTGGCTAAATTTATATCTTAAATACATTCTAAATATTTTTTTAAAAACAATATATTGTTCACTACTTGTATATAAGTAGACTTTTTTAAAAAAGTAAAATAATATTTAAAAATATAATGCCTAAAAGTATAATAAATATTCAAGGAATAAATTTAGTACGCTATGTCTGAAATGCTTGGGCCAAGAAGTATTCCAGATTTAGAAATATTTTATATTTTAGAACATTTGCATATATGTGAGATATCTTGGGTTAAGATCTAAAACTACCAAATTTGTTCATGCTTAACATACACCTGATAAGTATAACATAAACAATATTCTTACTGCATCTATCTTTTGACTGAAATAAATTGTATGAGATGTGATATGGAATTTTCCATTTGTGACATCATGTTAGCACTAAAAGTACCCAGTTTTGGAATATTTCAGATTTAAAATTGTAATATTAGTGTTGTTCATCCTATTATAAAGATGGAGAAACCTTAATTATAGGACTGCTCCAATAGTAGTTTGTCTAAAGTAATGCATGTGTAATTTTATATGTGTGTTTATGTAAACGTGTATATTTGATACACATATTTATATTGTACTAGGTGAAAGAACTTACAGATGTTCTGAAAGCAAAGGATGAAGAAGATGATCCCATCATGATGGCTGTCAATGCAAAAGTAGAAGAATGGAAGGTGCCTTTCTCAATTCAGACAGTTGCTTTTCATTTTGATTTTAATTTTAGCTTAATTTTTCATTTAGGTGCTTATACTAGTTAATAATATCTTTGGTATGGCCTGTTTTTTTTTTTTTTTTTTTTTTTCATCTATTAGATTCTTGATGAGAAAAGCTCTGAAACTGTCCTCTGTTCTCCTGTAGTTCATTTGTTTATTGAATGACCTCTTTAAATTCAAGATCAGTGAGGAATGGGAGCATAGAAAAAGGTTTATGAAAATTTCTTGGGAGGGTCTAGAGAGATGGATCAACAGTTAAAGGAGCTTGCTTGCAAAGCATGATGACCTGGATTCAAGTCTTTAGTGCACAAATAAAGTTAGACATACAAAGGGGCACCTGCATCTGGAGTTTGTTTGCAGTAGCAAGAGGCCCTGGCAGTCATATTTTCTCTCTCTTGCTCTCTTTCTTTCTGCTTGCAAAATATAAGTAAAAATTATTAAAAACAAAAACAAAAAAGGAAATCACTTGGGAAGTCTTTTAAGAGAATACCTCTCTCCCTTACCATACCACCTCAAACAATTCCTAGCCATTCCCAGGCAGAAGTTTGTGTTATGATGGGTGCTGTTGGACAAGCATCTGAGATGACTGAATAATTCTTATTATAAAGGCTATTACCTCTAGTGTCATTATGCCTAGCAGAATTTACATAAATCTTTTTAGCAATTTGGAGTTGGTTATCACCTAGGAAGCTCAGATAATCTGTATTTTAAACAGATCCAGTAGCAACGGAAATGAGGCTGAAAGTATCATCAGGGTTAGGCCAATTTGTGAGGGACTGGAGAGCGTTTTAGTCCATCTGGTCATGGTGCCAGTCAGCTGCTATTTCAGCATGAAAATAGCAATGGCCAACACACAAATGAATGAATGGGATGAGGAGGTGGCTCAGCTGTTAAAGTGCTTGCTTGAAGGCCTGCTGGCTCTAGATTGATTACCTAGTACCCACATAGAGCCGGACGCACATATTGCTGCATCCCTTTGGAGTTTGCTTGCAGGGGCAAGAGACCTTGGCATGTCTATTTTCCCTCAAATAAATAATATTGAAAACAAAGCAAAACAAATCAGAAAGACTATTTTCCAGTAAAGCTGTACAAAAACAAGTGGCAGGCCAAGTTTCTTAAAATGTAGACTATTACTGGCCAGTTCTTGGAGGAAAATTCTGCTTTTACTTCATTTAATTGTTTTTTTGTACATATAGCATTGCTTTTTTGTTTATAAGGACAGTATAATTTTTCTTGGGAGATATATATATTGTTTAGTAAATGATCACTTGTTATGTACCATTTGGGATATTTTCAGTTTTTTGCTCTTAATAGTGTTTGAGTATCCTGTGTTGTTTTATAAATGCATAAGTAGATTGATAAGATAAATTACTACAGATATAATTGTGGTATAATTATAAACTCCTTTAGTTTCTGACATTCTTTTGGATATGAATTACTTATTTTTATGTTACATAGTAAAATTTATTTTTAAAAAAATATTTTTAAGAAGAGAGAGAGAGAGAGAGAGAGAGAGAGAGAGAGAGAGAGAGAGAGAGAGAGAGAGCGCTTGTACCACGGCCACTTTGTGGGTCTGGCTTATGTGGGTACTGGGGAATTGAACCCGGGGCCTTAGGCACTAGAGGCAAGTGCCTTAACCGCTGAGCCATCTCTCCAGCCTAAAATTTATTTTTATAAGGAAGTGTCTCACTATAGACTAGGCTGATCTGGAACTCACTCTGATCCTCATTGCTCAGCTTCCTGAGTGCTGGGATTAAAGGTGCATGTCACTGTATCCAGTTAATTTAATTTTTAATAGCATTTGACCTTTATGTTATAACCATAACTCTTCCTATTGCATATAACCAGAATTTCACCACCTGGGAGGCTGAGGCTGAATTCATGATCAAAATTGGCTACATAGTGAGACATTGTCTGAAAAAAGAACAAACAAAAGCATAATTTTCTCATCTTGTTTCCTAGTAATTTCTTTTTAAAGAAATATTTGTATTTATTTACTTGCAAACAAAGAGACAGAGAAACAGAGAATGGGCACGCCAGAGCCTCTAGCTACTGCAACCGAACTCTAGATGCTCATGCTACTCTGTGCATTGGCATAAATGTGGGTACTGGGGATTGAATTCCAGGGGTTAGGGTTTGCAGGCAAGCGCCTTCCCTGCTGAGCAGATGATCTCTCCAGCCTTTCCTAGTTATTTCTGTTTCATCTTTTATATTTAAATTTTTGAAGCACTTATTTTCATATTGGCAAAAGTAATATAGATGAAATTGAACCGCTCTTATTCAAGCACCATTTATTGAATTTTTTTTCTAAAACTGAAATATAGTTCCATTTTATTACATTAAAACAGTCAGCTGGGCATGATGACACATGCCTTTAATCCGAGCACTCACTCGAGAGGCAGAGGTAGGAAAATCGCTGTGAGTTCAAGGTCACTCTTGAGACTATATAGTGAATTCCAGGTTAGGCTGGGCTAGAGTGAGACTCTACATTGGAATACCAAAAACAACAACAACAAAAAAAATGCAAAAACAAAAACAGAACAAAAAAACAATGCTGAAATTGAACTTATGTTTTGAATTCCCTTTTATTCATTTGATTGAAATATTTTCTAACTGTAAACGTGTATTAAATTTTTTAATATGCTTAAAAGTAATTTTAAATTAACTTTAGAAATATCTTGCTCAATACTTTAAAAACAATTTTTATTTGACATGTTAAAGATAAAATTTCAATTACAGATTGATTTAGAATAAACACTCTTATGCTTTTGGGTCCTCATAGCTAAGAATACAAAATAATTTTCCATTTATTCAAAATATTTTTGTGGCATTTTAATATCCTTTATAAGCATCACTTGTATAAAACATTTTCTAGTTATATAACTTTAAAATTAATGAGTTTTGAGCTTAACATTTTTTCTTTCTGACTGAATTCTAAAATTAAAATTATTGTATATATTTTACATTTTTTAATTGAATTTCAAGATGCATTTGCACTAAAAATACAGAGGTTGTACATGTAGTTATAGCTACTTATTTATTCAACAAATTTTATTTCTGGTGTGAAGTGTGATAAAGGTATATATTATTTACTTTTCCTTTCTGAAACAGATATTATTTTGATTTTCACAGTTAATTTTATCTTCTAAAGATGATGAGATTATTGAGTATCAGCAAGTTATACACAATCTGAGGGAGAAACTTAGAAATGCCCAGCTTGATTCTGATAAAAGTAACATTATGGCTCTGAAACAGGTAAAACATCAAAGTATGGTTTGTCATATCATTAAAGTTGAAAGTTTAAGCTGACTCATTTGTTATGTCATTGTTGCTCAATTTAGTGTCTTCCAGTACATAATATAAAATAATATTTTGAAATTGCTTATAATAGTCTCAAGGAAAAATATTAAGACTTGGGTTTAGAATGAGGATTAGATTTATGAATAAAATTATTTTATTTATTTTTATGTTTATATTTTTTAAACTCAGGAATCATTTAATAAGCTAATAAAACATTAACAATTTTTAATTATCTTACTATGCTGTTAAGATATATCTTAGTCCTGATATGCCATGCACAGTGTAAACTGTAAATGTGTTTGTAGCAATTGTATTATCTGAAGGGTTTTTTTATTAAGAATATACTCATTTAGTAAGGAAGTTGCCCTTCTATTATGTGTGTTTTTCTAGTTATAGCCCAAACAAAAGAATAAAATTTGAGAAATATTGGAGAATATAAAAACTGTTATTGGGATAGCCTAAATGCATAGAAGCTAAACTAGGTCAAAGGAAACGCAGAAGGAAATCACACATGAAAGTGGTATAAAGATGAAACTGAGTGAATGCTGAGGGAAAATAACATGTAAGAAGTTACAAAAAGTCACAGCTATTAGGAAGCTCTGGAATTATATTTGTCAGAGATACACATCATGTCTACCTTGAAGTAATAGTATGATAACAGTATTCTACAAATTGTGCCTTGCAATTGAGCTGTACATAAGAAATATAGTAGTTTTATTCACAAGAAAATACAGTTTTGTTGACAAAATAACATGTACCTACTTTTTCCCTTACCTTTATTGTATGTATATAATCATGAAACGTATTTGATATTTTAAAATGTTTTATAGGGTATACAGGAACGAGACAATCAGATTAAGATGCTCACTGAACAAGTAGAACTTTATACCAAAGAAATGGAAAAGAATACTTTCATTATTGAAGATTTGAAAAATGAGCTACAAAGAGACAAAGGTAATTTGGTATTTTATAGTGTGTACTTTTCATATACCATTATGATTTGAAAGATTATTTTGTTAAAAATATTTTTACATCAGTAGCTATAGTGTTCTTTTAAGTTTTATGTATTTTCAAATAATTATATAGGATATTAGTTGCTATATATTAATAATGCTTAAATTTGTAAATGGTATGCATTTTTTCTATCATTTTCTCTTGGTGAAAATTATTTAAACTCTATTAATACATTGGTCATATATAAAAAAGTGGTAGTATAATTATTTTTATTTCACCTCCATTTAATAACACAGACTGCAGACAATACAGTTTTGCTTAATATATCATCCCTGTAGACAATTTTCAGAAGCAACCTAAGAAGCCAGAATTTGAATTAATCTCCCATAATTAATAATTCTTACAGTATTCTTTTTCATTCTCTGTTACCTACCACATCAAACCCTGTGAGTAGAAGACCTCACAATGGCAGTGATGGTATATTTCTGAAGTGTTACATACTATAAGCACACCAAGGTTTACTAGTATAAGATCATCACAATGAATTCATGGACATACCATAATTGCTGAAGATAAATTTAAAAAATGACAGGAATATGAAGTAGTCTACAAGATTATAATGTAGATAATGAAAAAAAAAGCCTTATTGGGTGCACAGTGGAATAGATTTAAAAGAAGTAAGGTTCAAAGAAATGCAAAGGTACTAGAGCCTAATGGTATCTGCATGCTCGAATGTCAGCAAACAGGTATTGGTTGCTAGAGTAGAGTGAGCAGAGGAGCAGTAGGAGGTCTCATCAAAGAGATTACTAAAAGCTCTTTTATGAGGTCTTACAGTTTGCTTTAAGTGAAAAGAGGCACCAAAGTTTGTGAAAATAAGAATGATTTAATTCATTTAGGTTATGTGTGCAGTAGACTATGGAAGTGGCAAGATTTGACACAAACAGACCCATTACAAGGATACTGAAATAATCTAGAGAAAGGTATGATAGCTTGGAGCATGCTACTAGCAGCAGTATTAGTTGGAATCAGTTACAGATGTGTTTTTAAGGTTTTAGAAATAGAATTTTCTGGCAGCAGATGGAGAGTTTGAGAGGAAGTTATTAGGATTTTTGACCTGGTCATTGGGTTAAGTTGTGGGAAGAGGAAATGATGGCGTACTCAGTTTTGGACATGCTAACTTTGAGATGCTTCTTAGGCAAACGTGGTAAACGTGGTACTTGTAGTGAAATTCTGAAGCTCATTAGAGCAATCTAGGCTAATGTTAATAAATTTTACAGACATCTCAATACAAATGTAATTTGCAGTTGTGGGGTGGTCAACGGAATGAATATAGGTTATGAAGAAAAAAAATTGAAGATGGATTCCTGGAATACATCTAACATAGAAACTGAGTTCATGAGAAGGCGCCACCAAATCAGAACGAAAAGGAATGTCTAGCTGGAGCAAAATCCTTAAAAGGCTGTGGGCTTAGCGACACTCCACCAGAGAAAAGTTGGTCATAACTAGCAAGAGACTTCATTCATAATTAATATACATATATATATATATGTGTGTGTGTGTTCATTGTGTTTGTATTGGAGTATCTTACAAGAGTTTAAACTATTTTAATAGGGTAATTGACATTAATGATTTTGCATATGCCAGGCACCAAGAGAAAATATGGTGTTTGTTCTCTGCTATCAAATAAGGAAGGTTTGCTATTTAGGTACGCTTCAGTCAGTCTGTAGCATTGTATCCCATAGAGCTGCCACAAGGTTTGCATACTATCTATACTGTGCTCTGTGTGTATAACTTATAAACTATGATGGTTCATGGTGTCCTCTATAATTATGATTAGCTTTAGCTATTAAAAAAGAGATGTGCAGGAGTAGCAAAACCATGATGTAATCAATTGTGTGGCCTTTAGAAGTCGGTAGTTCATTCCATAGAAAATGGAGTTTTCTAATGTCTCTATACCCAACAGTGAGAGGTAGAGAGGACAAAGGGAAAAAGCATATGCTGAAAGTAGATGAGTAAATATGGTATCAACTGAGTGAGGCTGGTGTGAAAGAATGGGAGAATAGATATTGGGGAGAGCGACTCAGCCTCTCACTGTTGAGCTGTTGGCTTTTCATCACCTCGTCTAATGCATAATGTAAATCCAATGTAAATATATTAGGAAATGTTTATTATATTAAGTCTGATAATGATCTGTTTAAGGAATTTTAGAATGATAAATACTATATTTTGTCTAACACCAATATAGCAAGCTAATATGAGTAGAGATCCAGGAAGATTATTATTAGCTAACTTAAGTTTAGCTGCAAATGGCAGAAGATAGAGCATAGAACAGTTAAACAAGAGAAAACACTTAGAGGGAAAGCAAAAGGAAAAATTCATACTTCCTTCTTCTTTGAAAACATCTTCTGAAAACCACATTGTCCTTTGTATTTAGATACAGTTAGTAACATCCACATCTAACTGTTGGCAATTAAGTGGAAGTGTTTAGTTTTTACTTCAGGTGGTTCTGTATCCAGGTGAAAAATCTATAGTACTGTTGTGCTGGTCAAAAGTGGGTTGACTATATGATCAGTTAATGATCTCTGCCACAATAATCAATATTTTTAGTGTTTAGCAATCTTTTGGAATTTATTCAACTTGACTACTTTTTTTAGTTAATTTTATTAATAAACCCAAAAGAGCACTTTGATTTTACAAATATAAAGTTCTAACATTTAAAGAAGCTTTTGTAGTAATATAACATTTTTTTTTTCTCTTGGGAGAGCTTACTTATACAAATGGATAGTGACATTCAATTCATTCATGATTTTGCTTTTCTTATAGGTTCTTCAACCTTCAACCAACAGACTCATTATATGAAAATTCACTCAAAGGTACAAAGTTTGGAAGAGAAGATAAAGGAGGCGGAGAGAACAGCTGAACTGGCTGAGGCTGATGCTAGGGAAAAGGATAAAGACCTGGTTGAGGCTCTGAAGAGATTAAAAGATTATGAATCAGTATGTATTTTTATCTTGTCATTCAAGCAGCTTAGAATTATTCTTGACATTCAGAAAGTATTCTGTGGTTTTTACTGCATTTTGTGTAAAAAACATTCCATAATCTCTTTTGGTAAACATTGTCCTAATATTAAATTATTTAAACTTTTTAACATTTGTTTTTTGTCAGTATTGTTTGCAAACCTTTTGATGTTGTGTTCTGTTGATAAGAAGCTTCGGTGAGGCACCAGGACTGCACTCCTGTTGTCTGTGCTCTGTGTGTGACACCATGGCGAGCTGGGTAAAGCTTGGGACTGGGTGGTTTTGCTGCCTACTGTGTCCATGCAGGCTACTTTGAACTATTTATATTTTTAAATAAGATTTTTCAGGCAATTAATTTTTTTGTGGGTATTTCTGAGTCACTCTTTATTTTTTATCCATACACTTTTTAGTGTTTTATGTGCAGCATTCTGAGTCACTTTACCACAGAATGTTGTACTGGGAAGTTTCATCTGTTCACCATTCTGTTGTTATTACTAGACTTGGTTTAATATGCATAATAAAAATCTATTACTATATACAATTTTTATTTTTTGTGTCAATTTTTAAATTTAAATTTAAAAGGCCTCTGAATATACTTGCAATATAAAATACAGATACGTGTACATTTTCACACCAGTATAAAACAGTAATTCATGGATATTGATTTATCTACTCAAACCATGTTATATTTAAATAAGATTGGACATTTTTCAGGGAATATATGGTTTAGAAGATGCTGTTGTTGAAATAAAGAATTGTAAAAACCAAATTAAAATAAGAGATCGAGAGATTGAAGTGTTGACCAAGGAAATCAATAAACTTGAGATGAAGATCAATGATGTTCTTGATGAAAATGAGGCACTTAGGGAGCGTGTGGGTAAGCCAAACCATGCCATGTTTTCAGCCCTCATTTTCAAGTCCTTACTTTTTGCTTTGCTGATACTTCTTAGTGGAGAAGGGCAGATGGGGTCATCAAACCCAAGACCTCACATGCCAGGCACGTGTTCTCCCTTTCCACTGAGCTTTACCCCATTTCTTCTGGTTTCTCCTTATTAGTTGGTCTGTTTTGATCCAAATCAATATTTCAATAAAAGTACTTCCACAAGATTGGAACTCATCTCATTAAAGTGAGTTTGGGGATCTCAGAGTTAAGGTGGTGGATGGGCAGGCCTGGAATACTGCTTTACTCAGTGTAGTGTTTCTCAGGAGTAGCTGCTTATGTACAAAGTGAAAGTAAATTGTGTTCATAGCTCAGATCAGAAATTCACCACGTTTCCCACTCGCAGAAGAAGCATCTGTGTGGTTCATGAGTTTGTAAAATGCATTTGTTTCACATGAATTTGTGTGAACATTGATAAGTACCATTTAAACCTTTTAACGATTTGTAAATACATGACTTTATGATATAAACTGTTTATGTTTTATTTTATTTATTTATTTTTATTTATTCATTTTCAAGCAGAGAGTGAGAGGAAGAGAGAGAGAGAGAGAGAGAGAGAGAGAGAACCAGGGCCACCACCTTGTGGGTCTGGCATATGTGGGTCCTGGGGAATTGAACTCGGGGCCTTAGGCACTGGAGGCAAGTGCCTTAACCGCTGAGCCATCTCTCCAGCCCTGTTTTATTTTATTTATAAGAACTCCATTGAATCTAAGAAGTAATTTCCAGATAATGCCTTGAAATTTTACATATTGAGTTCAATAAGTAGTCAATAAGCGTTCATCATTAGTTTGAATGCTGTTTTAACAACTTTGCTATATCCAATTAGCTTTTTTAAAATGAAAATTGATATTTCAACAGTAATTTCATTTTATTTGCTATTCAGTTAATGCTTTCTTAGTTAAAATCACTGTAATTTTTTTTCTCTAGAAGATTATCTTTGAATATACTGGAACCTAAAAGTAGAATAGAACTTCAAATTAGACTTCTGATTAACTTGATAGGTTAGTCCACAGCCAGGAATCTGGAAGTGCCTAAAAGTCACTTCAGAACAATCTAGAGAGCCGTCACAGACAACATTATCTGTTATTACAAGATTTAGTTTATAATTACCAAAGTCTAGTTTACAATTACTCAAGACAATCTTGATATTGGCTTATCAGAGCCTCATTGTTTAGTAATTAGGAGACAGGTAATCCAGGAAAATCACACAGGTGAACTGTGAGCATTAGCTTAATAACATCATTAATATTAATGATAGCTGCTCTATGGCAACCGCTGTTCTAAGTATTATAATTACTTTAATTTTATTCTATTTTTTGGGAAGCCAAACTAAATAAATATCTCTATGCCTTAGTTACAAGTAAGAAAGTAAAAACTGAACCCGAGTCTACTTATGTAAAAACTTCTGTTCTTAATACTACTTGCCCACATCCTGACATGGAGAAGACAGATTCAGATAGGTTTTAGTCAGGATTTTAATAATTATGAAATTTAAAATTTGTTTTACAGTATAACTATTGAAAAATTCTTGCCCCAAAAATATTCCATTCTTCAATGATAATAATTGAATTATAGTCAGTCCTGATGTTAGATGAAGTTTCTGTTGTGCATTTGCCTGTTTTTAAGCTTGTGATGCTGTTGCCTTCTGTTGCAGGTCTTGAACCTAAGACAATGATCGATTTAACTGAGTTTAGAAACAGCAAACATTTAAAGCAGCAGCAGTTCCGAGCTGAAAACCAGATTCTGTTGAAAGAGGCAAGTATGGTACATGACTGATTATTTTATTATTAAGCTAAGGAGAATTACTAATAATACATGCTTTGCAGATTGAAAGTCTGGAGGAAGAGCGACTTGATTTGAAAAGAAAAATTCGTCAAATGGCTCAAGAAAGAGGAAGAAGAAATGCAGCTCCAGGTACAAACAGTGCACATTCCATACCTTCAAAAGAATCTTTTGTGAATAAATTGTCTGGTCTAAACTTTTCTGAAAGTTAACTATGAGTTTACTCTGTTCCTGTGGTTCTACTACAATTAATACGAAAATCATGGCCTTCAGAGATAACTGAGTGAATTACAGAAGAGCTATTTTTATGTTTCCAATGTGTTAATTCTTATATATATATATATATATGTGTGTGTGTGTGTGTGTGTGTGTGTGTGTGTGTGTGTGTGTGTGTGTATATTTGCAAGCAGAGAGAGATAGAAGACAGATAGACAGAATGAATGAGCCAGGGCTTCCAGCCAATGTCAATGAACTCCAGATGCATGTGCCACTTTGTACATCTGGCTTTATATGTGGGCACTGGGGAATCAGACCTGGGCTGATAGGCTTTGTAAGCAAGTGCCTTAACTGCTGAGCAATCTTTCCAACCCCAGTATGTTAATTCTTTCACATTTCAGGGTTAACCGTTGAAGACCTGAACGTGATTGAAAACTTTCCTCAGGAAGCTAGTGTAGGAGAAGGAAGACGGCATTTTCTGAGCCTCAGGCGTATGAGTGAGGCACAAGCAAAGGTAAATGGTGTTGCTAGAGCAGAAAGAGTGAAGGTTACAGTTCTTTTCCCTCACTTTGTATATCTGCCTTTTATAGTTATGTAAATAAGAATGTTTGCTTATTTAAACAACTTGGTGATAGATTTATTAATGAAATGTTATTTACTCTGAATGCAGATTAAGAGTTCAGATAAAATAGAGATGCCGCATAGGAGACCATCATTCAATGTTCTGCAATCAGATCAGAATGAGGCAGACGAGAATATGACTATACCATCCTTATCAAGAAATTTACCTGCAATTCATCATAGTGTAGAAAGTGGAGTGGATCCCATTGTCTCCTTAACTAGACATTCCTCATCTGTACAAGTAAAAGATGATAATTCAGCTCCGGAAGTGATCACGATAAGGGAGATTTTTAAAGCACCGTGTCTACAATCTTTAAGAAATCTAGAATCATTAGTAAGTACCTTCAGTAGGGAGAGCAGTGAGGAAATAAATGACTACTTATGCTCTCTTTCTGATGACTTGATAAGGAAGCTGTCAGGAAGCCATCAGTCGATAGAGAAGACTAGATTTGTGCAGAAAAGCAGTTCATCTTTTCAAGTCTCACCAACAGCTTCAGAATTAATGCAGAAGTTATCACTTAGGCAAAAATCTGCCATATTTTGTCAACAAATTCATGACCAAATAGTTGACATGGATAAATTACAAGCAGAAACATCACAAGATGAACAGGTTCCTTCTCAAATAAAGTGTGCTGATCTCAGTTTGAAAGAAGATAGAAGAGAAAGTGAAATTTTCTTACAGAGGGAGATTTTGAAAAGTCAAGTTGAAGTTAATCTGTCAGATCCTGCCCCTATTACTGCACAGTCAAAGCTCCCTCAGAGAGACCCGCTTGACAGTCTCATAGAGCAGCTACGAAGAGAACTAGCGGTTCTCAGATCTCAGGTGAGCTTTCCTCCAGACTTGATTCCCAGGATCATTTTTATTTTATGACTTCTAACAAAGTTCTGTAGTAATTAAAATAAGATTTCTTTTGAATACTAGATTCAAAAATATAAAATGCAGTAATGTGAACTCATTGTCTTGTCTAATATATGAACTATTTCTTTAGAATGAAGTCCTAGCACAGGATTTATTGATCAAAGAAGCACAGAGTAGAAGTGCAGAACTAGAGCTTGATCGCCATAGAAGCCAGGCAGAACAGGTAGTGTAAAGACTGACCATTGTGATCAGTGATGTGGTGCTGAGGACAAACCTTCTGTGAACCTCCTTGCCTTGTGTGATGAGGGCTGAGGGAGGAAGAGGTGGATGGAAGACAACTATCTCTCCAATACAGAATTATATATTTTAATTGCCATGTTTCTATGACTCGGTTTTGTTTTAATACTTTACGTTTGATACACTAATTTAAAGTATCATTTTAACTTGAAACTGTTTTCCATTGTGTTTTATAAAACATCACTTTTTTCTTTGTTCAGAATGAATTTCTGTCAAGAGAACTAATTGAAAAGGAAAGAGATTTAGAAAGAAGTAGGACAGTAATGAATAAGTTTCAGAATAAGTGTAAGTTACTATTATCTCTTATTTTTTGTGTACATTTTTCCTATAGCACATTTAATACATTCTTTGTTATCTATTGGATTTTATCTTTAATTGCCTTTGTATTCTATATAACTCCATCTCAGAACTGAATTTGAAAGATTTTTAATATATGGCACAATTAGGATTAATGTAAAAGTATGCTTGTGATTTCTTTTGTCCGTAGCATGCATATATGTGGCTGTGCTCATAATTTAAATAGATCTGCCAGTTATTTAAGCTGTTCATGGTAAATTTATAGTAATTTTTCATTTAGATTTGCATTGTCAGAATGTTTATTTTTTCCATTTGTGAAATATTTATCATGTGCCTAGAATAATGGAAGTGTTGGAAAGCTCTATTTATTAAAAAATTCATTGTAATTGCAGTAAAAGAATTAGTTGAAGAAAATAAGCAACTTGAAGAAGGTATGAAAGAAATATTACAAGCTATTAAGGAAATGCAGAAGGATCCTGATATTAAAGGAGGAGAAACATCTCTAATTATCCCTAGTCTTGAAAGACTAGTTCATGTGAGTTAGTTTTAATGTCTGCCTTCAGCTACCCCTCCTCCTTTTTAGGGAGGAAGCCCCACTACACACAATTCTCATGATTTCCAAGAACACATATTTGCAGTTATTTGAATTATTGTTACCTTATGTCTAATATATACTTTATCCCAGGATGATTTTAACACTTTCTTCATATTTATATATATGTTTACCAGTTTGTCAATAATGCTGGTGTGTGTGTGCTGAGCACTCCACTTTCACTTCTCAGCACTATGGCAAGTCTCTTGAGTAGTCTTTGTTCATGCCTCCAGTTCAGATGCTGCAGGTTCTGAGCCTTGACCTTTTGACTCTGCAACTCCCCCAACTGCTAACACTTTATACTTCTTTAGAGACAAGTAAACTAAGATATAAAGACTTCAACCACTTGCTTAGCTACTAACAAACTTAACACTTGAACACTTGATCAAGTTATTCCTGCTTGGTTGTTTTTCCAGTTTGCCAATCCATTAAGATAATAACAACATTGTCATAGTCAAGTAATTGCTATGCTCGTTAATATGTTAGACTGAAGTTTTATAAATTTAAATTCGTAATTACTCTTAAACAGAAATTTTTGTTATTGTACCTGGCAGTGTGAATAGAAAAATACTTATTTCAATTTTATTTAAAGGTAAATTTGTTTACTGTTTAATTCACTGTTTTTCCTGTATATACTTAATGTGTAATGTAAATATACTAGGCCATAGAGTCAAAGAATGCTGAAGGAATCTTTGATGCCAGTCTGCATTTGAAAGCCCAAGTTGATCAACTTACTGGAAGGAATGAAGAATTAAGGCAAGAGCTCAAGGAGTCTCGGAAAGAGGCTTTAAATTATTCACAGCAGTTGGCAAAAGCAAATTCAAGGGTGAGAATCATATTAAGTAAAATAAAATGCTAAGCATGAACATATATGTCTAATAGGAAACCTTTTCTAAAGAATGCCTAATGAGAACATGTTCCTTGAATTCTTTCAATATTAAGACAACTTTGTGGAATTATAAAATTAAGTGAAAAATGAGCCTTGTAATGTAAAAAAAGAACACAATGATGAAGGAAACTTCTTCTGTCAGCCATTTGTAAGTGAAAATTACCATGTGATTAATTTCTGTTGGATCATTCATTTCTCTGCTTTAAAAATACATATTTATTCAGAGAAAGCACAGATTACAATTTGCTACTTTGGAGTTTTTCCTTAGATGTCAGAAATGTGATTCTCACCTTTGGGTTTTTTGTTTCCAGATTGATCAGCTTGAAAAAGAAACCAGTCTTCTACGACAATCTGAAGGGTCGCATGTGGTTTTTAGAGGTGTCGACATACCTGAGGGGGTAGCACCATCTAGTGCCACTGTCATTAATTCTCAGAATGAATATTTAATACATCTCTTGCAGGTAATGCAAATTTTACATGTAAATATCAAAACCTACTGATAGGATTTTTCTTCAATGAGTACTACAATTTCCTTCTGCTAGATTAGCTATTGGTGAAGGTACTTGAGTTATTACCAAATACTTGTTTTTGCATTTGGATATAACATCAGCCTTTTCCTGAATATTGGAATTTGTGTGTTACTCAAGTTTGGTAGGGACCCTAACTGCATTTCAAAACATTGTTTTATAATCCATGTTATATCTTTACTTTTAAATTCATAGAAATCCTCAGGATTTCTTTTATTCTCCTACATTTATGAACACTCTTAATGAATAATGGCCACATGGCATTTGAGATGATACTTGTATTAAAAAACCTTGGGCAACATTGTCATGGATTAGAGAGAAGCCTGATTGGAAGTCTGAAAGCCCATCTATACTGACAGAACTAGTGCTTGGATGCTCTATCCGAATGCTGCATAGTGGTGGGAATGGCAAGACCTATGGAGTGAGATGGGACTTCAGGTGTTGGACCTGCCTGGTACCAAGCCTGACATTATGCATTTGATAAACAGTTAATGATTATAGTGCTAATAAGGTTTTTGATATTGAATTACACAATCTTTTAAAAAGAAATAAGAAGAGATAATTTTAGTGGAAGCCCAAAAGTACCAAAGAATATGTAGCCGAGTGACTGAATGTGTATGTAACTATTCTGCCTGATAAAAAGTTTTAAAAGTACCCACAGAAAGGAAGATATCCTATGGAAGGATAATGAAGATAGACACCAAGGGTAACCAAAATAGTCCAAAACACAAATTCAGAGACTCTTAAGAACCTAATATATGCAAAATTTAAACTTACCCACCATGACTCAGGGAAGTTTGGGGAAGAGGGGGCAGAAAGAATGTAAGAGCCATGGGGGGGGGTGTGATAGAATATCTAATGCTAACAGGGAATGTCATCCTGGTTTCAATGTTTTTTTCTAATAATTTATGATACTGAGCATATTGTTTTGTTAATATATATATAATTTTATTCCAATAAAAAATGTTTTTAAAAAGTTTTGAAAGTAAATATTGTATCTGATAGTTATGTTCTTACTGCACAACTTCCATATTTCCCAAGAATAATTTTACCTGGGCTGGAGAGATGGCTTAGCGGTTAAAGCACTTGCCTCCAGTGCCTAAGGCCCCCAGTTCAATTCCCCAGGACCCACATAAACCAGACCCACAAGGTGGTGGCTCTTCTGCTCCCTCCCTCCCTCCCTCCCTCCCTCCCTCTCTCTTTCTCTCTCTGCTTGAAAATAAATAAATAAAATATTTAAAAAAAAAACAAAAGAATATATTAAAAAAAAGAATAATTTTACCTGTTTTGAGGTAGGTATATTGCCTCATTTGTTATGTCCAATATTAAAATATTAAAATATAGGATATTAAGATATAACATTGTAGCTCAAGTATAATTTTTAATATTTTTATATATCAGTTAAAATTAAATGAAAATGATCTATATTTATTAATTTGTTGACTTTGATGTTCTTTTTAGTGTATTTTTCTTTTTTCTTATAATATGTATCTTTACCTTCAGATTCAAAATGTTTTCTGATTTTTAAAAATTCTTATTTATACACCACATTTTAGGAACTGGATAATAAAGAAAAGATGTTAAAGAATTTAGAAGATTCTCTTGAGGACTATAACAGAAAATTTGCAGTAATCCGTCACCAACAAAGTATATTATATAAAGAATATCTAAGGTATATGCATTAGCAAATTTTTATAAATTTAGTTATTTGTCATTGTTCATACTGAAAAAAGTACCAAGTATTTTGTTTTTCCCTTCATTTCTTCTCTTTTATTTCTTGTGCTAGTGTTGTTATAACATGCTTGAAGTAGCTTAATGATTACGAGCTCTTTCATGTCCTGTGATTTATTGAGTTTGAATGCAGACTTAGCATTTGCAGGATATAAGGCATTGACCTGTGCTTCAGTTTCTTTTTCTGTAAATTCAACAATAATGGTGTTTTTATAGCATTGTGATGAAACTGAAGATAATTATGTGAAAATTCTCAGACTATTGCATAGCACATAAGGACACGTTGTGAATATTAGCTATCGTTAATAACATCCAGTATCACCTTCATCCCTGTTCACATATGATTATTCTTGTGTCTGCCCTCTCAACTGTATCATTGCCATGATTTCCCTAGTAGGAACTGTATTTCTTAATCAAAGTTGATTTAAACTCTAGGGGTGGTTATCTTATGATCTAAATAGAAGCTCACAACACAGCAAGCTAGAAGGTAGATGTTCTGTGGACTTTTGTTATCTATTACTGTGATTATAAGAATTCTAAAAGGTCATGGAAGATGGATCCATGCACATTGAAGAAGAGCCCCAGTAATTCTTTGGTCTTTGAACTACTTTTTCTACTTTTTGTTTTGTCTTAGACAAAAAAAAAAAATTTTTTTCTAGGGCTGGGGAGATGGCTCAGTAGTTAAGTGCTTGTTTACAAAGCCTTCTGGCCTGGGATCACTCCTCAGTACCCAATAAAGCCAGATACACAAAATAGCACATGTGTCTGGAGTTTGTTTGGAGCAGCAAGAGGCCTTAGAATACACATAGTGTCTCTCTGTCTCTGTCTCTCTCCATCCTTATAAATGAAGTTTTTTCTAAAAAAAATTTTCTAAGCCGGGTGTGGTGGCTCATGCCTTTAATCCCAGCACTTGGGAGGCAGAGGTAGGAGGATTGCCATGAGTTCAAGGCCACCCTGAGACTACATAGTGAATTCCAGGTCAGCCTGAACTAGAGTGAGACCCTACCTCAAAAAACAAAACAAAACAAAAAAATTCTAGAAGGTTCTAACTGACTTTGACTCAGATCTAGTTAACTGAAATTACGTCACATGTCCAAGTTTCAATCATTCCCTGCTAAGTTAATGATTGATTTATGCCATGCAAAAAGTAGTTATGGAATATCTTTATATTGGCAACAATGTCTTACACATCTTTTAAGAAAATGATTATGTTAAATTATTTTTAATTGACAAGTGAAAATTGCATATGTTCACAGTATTCAAATAGATATTTTTGATATATATAGAAAATGTAGAGTAGATAGATCATGGAATTAATATGTTTATTAACTAATATGTTATTTTTGTGATGAGCACTTAAAATATATTTTAGAAATTTTGAAGTAGACAGTATATGATTAACTCTACTAACCATGTTATACAAAGATCTCTTGAATTTGCTTCTTTCAATTCATTTACATTTCTTTCATGTCTTGATTTCTAATGTTTCTATTCTAAATATTTTAAGTATTGTGAGTAAAATCAGTATTTTTATGGCTTAATTTCCAAAATTATTTTGGAATGTTAAAATATTTCTGACCCTTCTCTCTTTAGAAGTTATTTACAAATTTTGCCTTCTATTTGAGTCATAACTCAATTGAAGCCCTTATTTTTGTATGAACTTTGGCCAGTGGGTGCCCTGTAAAACTAGCTTTTATGCCCTATTGATATGGACCCTTCAAAGTATTTGAATGAAATTTCAAGGTGGGTTTTTTTTCTAGCCCAGTATGTTGTAGACTTCCTTATATACCTCATGTCTGGATCTGGAATGGGATATTATATTGTAATATGTTAGAAGTGATGAATCAGATGAAAATGGAAATAATTTAATAAAATAGTGATGTTACCCATAATTTATAAATGTTAACTGAGTGAAAATTTAACTTCTTGTATGTCAGATGCTAGGTGTGATGTCTGTTATTTTACGAAACTTTCAAGTTTTCATAATCTAAATTTATCTCTTCCTTTGGTTAAACATTTGATTAAGCTTACTTGCTCATATTTTTTGTTGTGTCATTATGTCTTTTGTAGTGAAAAGGAAACTTGGAAAACACAATCTGAAGTAATTAAAGAAGAAAAGAGAAAACTTGAGGATCAAGTCCAACAAGATGCTATAAGAGTAAAAGAATACAATGTAAGTAAACTACTTCTAATGGCTCATATAGTATTGTACAAATGAGTCTAACAATGCTTAGTAAGTAACATCACTGTGACTTTGCAGAATTTGCTCAATGCTCTTCAGATGGATGCAGATGAAATGAAAAAAACACTTTCAGAAAACAGTAGAAAAATCAGCGTTTTGCAAGTGAATGAAAAGTCACTCATACGGCAGTATACGACCTTAGTGGAAATGGAACGGCAGCTTAGAAAAGAAAATGGGAAACAAAAGAATGATTTAATATCAATGGAAGCTGAAGTTTGTCAGAAAATTGGAACGTTGCAAAGATTTAAGGTATTTATATTTTTTCTTTGACTCTGAACAGTTTCAAATAAGGAGAAGATGAGAAGAAATTATAAACACCCATCACCAGAATTAAGTTAATGTTTATTGATATTTGCTACAATTACTTCACCTGTTTTTTTTTGTAGGAATACATAAATTATAGATATTTCTTTCCAATGTATTTTAGTCTACATCTCCAAAATACAGAGCTTTTGTATATATAATAACTTTATCTTACCTTAAAAAATTCATCATTTCTAATTTTCTTAATGTCTAGACAGTATTAATACATTTCTTCAGTTATTCCAGCTCTCATCAAGAGAAAAGTTTTTATTGGACATGGATGGTACCTGCTGTTTGCAAATATCAACGACTACATGCCTTGTATATCCTTCTACACCTTGCCATTTACTTTTAAGCTAGTAAATATCTACATAGAATTGAAAATAAAATTAAAGTATGACTGTTTGATTTCAATATAGCAAGGTGTTATATTGTTCAATTTAGCTGTGTGTTGTATTGTTATAGTCAGTATAGCATGTTGTTATATTGTTCAGTATAGCAGTAAAGCAGTGTGTTGTGTTGTTATAGTCAAGATAACAAGGTGTTATGTTATTATATTCAATAAATCCAGGTGTTATATTATTATATCAGTATATCAGTGTCTTATATTGCCATGCTGATGAAGCTAGTTTTAATGTTATTCTAAAACTCAATCCCGATTTTAGAAATTGGTTCACATGAAAGCTAATTTCATTTAATCATGGACTAAGGGACAAAGGTAGCATAATAAATGCTCTTATTTTTATTTTGGTGGATTTTCTAGAATGTTCTTTTGGAGTTTTACCAATACAAGTACTATTTGAAATAAGAACTGCATTTTTTCTCTGATTTTTCAATTTGAATTAAAAAAAATAGTTGGAAAGCAAGGGAAAAGTGCTATTTTTGAGAGAAGCAAAACAAACTCCATCTACTCTGATCCACCCAACCCTCAAAATGAGACCCAGTCCCAAGAGTGAGTTAGGATTGTGAATACTTATTTAAACCAAAAAGTAAAGCTTTCAACAATGAGATCTAAAGTGTACTGTACTTCAGAAGGAATCATAGCAGGTTCTTTTCTTCACAGATTTGTTTATTCATTGTACCATTGTACTTCTCTTTGTGTGCATGTGTGTGTAGTAAGCATGATATGGTGGCCATGTGGTATATGTTTCTGCATGTACAGCATGAGAAGGTCACAGGAAAACTTTGGGTATCCATTTGTGTCTGTCACTGGTTTTGGAGTTTGCTGTTTTCATGAGCCCCTGTAATTCTTTGATCTTTGCTCTCCATGGCACTAGGGATATAATTGTGTGTGGCCACACCTAGCTATTTAAGTTAAGCAGGGTAATCAGTCTCAGGCAGTCTTAGGCCTCTCAGGCCCTCATGTTTGATTGGGAAGTGCTCATCTGCTGAGCCATTTCCTCAGACTTCTTATTGTACCACTTCTCAATTAGCTTTTATCACACTTCATTGTGTTCTTTTGTGTAATTGTTACTTACATTGTCACTTACTTAGGGACTCATTGGAAAGAACTTAAAGTTCACAGGCATCTTGTTGTTGTTGATTAATGACTTTCACCAGCTATAGCAGAGCATTGTGTTAGGCATGTTCCCATTGCCATAACAAAGCATGAGATAAATCAACTTAAAAATAGGGCAAGTTTATTCTGGCTTACAGTTTGAGAGGTTTTAGCCATGACCTTAGTGCTGTGGGACTGTGGTGGCATAATACATCATGGTGAGAATGCAGGGACCTCTTTACCTCATCACCAAGAATAAAAAGAAAAAGAAGCATGGAACCAAGTTCCCACAGTCTCCTTTGAGAACATATACAGCTGCGATGACCTAAGACTTCCTACCAGGTCCACATCTTAGTTTCTGTCATTTCTCAATACACCATGCTGAAGAATATGTTTTTAACACGTGGCTTTGATTTAAATTTAACCTATACCAAACCAAAAACTAAATCCTTGATGTTTCTGCAACATACTTTGAATTTTTAATCATTAAATAATGTGAACAAAAAACTAAACTTTTCTACTACTTGAAAGCAAACATAGCCAGAGCTTAACATATCCTTTTTTAATGGTAGTTTTGCCATTTAGCTGTCAAAATTCAAGTTGTTTTTAATCTTTTAAAATTTGAAAAGGCATCCAAAGCTTGTTTCTGAGTGATACATTTTTCTGCTGTTTATCCTTTCTAAAATGAATTGGATTTCATAATATAACAGGACTTATAAAATGATTCATTTAAAAATTACCAATTTCCAAGTATTTTTTATATGGGTTATATGGGTTTTATATGGGTTTTATATGGGTTTTTATATGGGTCTTATGTACGGATTCATATATTTTTAATATGTGTGTACGTGTGTGTGCACTCGTGCACACAAGCCCATATACTTGTTCAGGTGCAAGTGCACATGCATGAGGTACATGTGTAGGCCAGAGGACATTCTTGAATGTTCTCCTTAGAATGCTGTCCATTGTTTAAAAAAAGAAAATTATAACACAGGGTCTCTCATTGGCCTGATGATCACCAGTTAGGCTAGATTAGCTGGCCAGTGAGCTTCAAGGAGCCTCTTGTCTCCACTACTCCAGCACTGGGATTACATATGTATACTACTATTCCTGGCATTTTTATGAGGACACTGGGGATCAAACTTAGGTCTTCACGTTTGCCATGCCAGCACTTTAATTATTAAACTATCTCCTTAGCCCTCAAATCTTGCAGTTTTTTTTTTAAAAAATGGCTCTAAGAAAAAAAAATGGCTCTAAGTATGTTTTGTTTTCACTTGTATTATCCTCAAAGTGGATAATGTTTAACAAGAAAAAAATACCAACTTAATCGGGGTATCCTTCTTACCATAGGAAATGGCCATTTTCAAGATCGCAGCCCTCCAGAAAGTTACAGAGAATAGTGTTTCCTTATCTGAGCTAGAACTTGCCAATAAACAATACAATGACCTCACTACTAAGTACAGAGACCTCTTGCAAAAAGATAATATGCTTGTTCAAAGAACAAGTCAGTTAGAACACCTCGAGGTAAGTTTCTGTAATCGCTGATCCTTGTGATATTAACCATTTTAACTTTGTGTTTGCAGGACTTTGTTGATTATAAATGATTAAAGTTGACTAATATGTGTGTAAACTTAATGGAACTACAATTCATAGATATAATCTAATTGTATTTTATTCTAAGTGTCAATATCCATTTGTATATATGACATACTATTTATACTACAGTTGACTTAAAGATAACTCTGTTTAGGTCATCCTCATTTTATGTCTGTCCTGTGCTATAGCAAGTCAAACTTTGTTCCTGGAAGAGATGGGTATTGTAATCAAAGGGGGAAGTGTCCTTAAGCACCCATTCCTGTCTCCTTTTAACCCTGTTTGCAGAGCATGCTATTCTCTCCTAGTCCCTGGATGTTGTTTCTTGGGGTAGATTTCACTGACAGTGGGTGTATATTAATGACTTTACCTAGACACTGCAAGAGCTCTACAAGTCTTCATCATTTCTGCTTTTAAAGATGACAAGATTAGCTTGGAGTCTCCCAAGTGTCATTCATACTATCTGTGTGACCCAGCTTTTTTTTTTTTTTTCTGTTGATGCCAGTAACCTTTGTAGGCAAACAAGCTCCAGTTTTATCTTTCTCATAAGAATAACAGTGTGTGTGTTCGGTTTCTTTTCTTTTTTTTTTTTT
>PVHP010002415.1:0-89609 GCA_004024765.1 Zapus hudsonius
TTGTTTGTGGGGGACACCTGTATCAAACCATGACAATAACCCAGAGAAGTGTAAGTTGAAATACTTTATAGACTCCAGTGAGATTTATTTTTATTTATTCCTAGTATACAGATTTCTGTTATTTAAAGATAAATTCACTATTTTTTTTTACTTATGAAGAAGAAATTTCCCCAATTATTTTTCTGTTTAAGACATGTTAGTAGCACAATATCTATTTTAGAAAAATTAGTCAAATTGTCAAAAGTGTTACAGGTTTTAACCCATCATATTAATGTTTTGAATTTTAGAGTTGATACATTTATTCTGGTGATTATCAGAGCCATTTGCATTATTTTTACCTAGATTTTAGGTTTTCTTTTTTTCTTCAGCTGCTTTCAGCATGCTTTTTAAAAGTTGTCTGCCTACTTCTCATATGTTAAATGAAAAGCAGAGACTTCTTAGAGGTTTGAGGAAGCTCTACATTGGGCTTCCACACCTCTTTATAGCAGACTGCCTTTTGGAATCCTCCAATGGGTCATCTCATGATGTCTGCCCTCACTGTGGATGATCTGACCTTCAGAAGAGCCCAAGGAGAAAGAACACAAACCAGCTGTCCTACGAACCATTTTCTTTATTGGATAACAAAGACAGGAATGCTGTAGACTGTTGTAACCAGTTCCCTAAGCTGGATCAATAGGGGAGTAAACTAATGATGTGTGCAAGGGTTCTATGTTGGAGAGTGTTCTATACAAGATGCCTGAAGATGACCTGCAGGAAATACACCAAATCTATGTGGGCTTGTGAAGTACAGTGTGCTAGGGCATTCTATAACAGTCAGGTGGAAAAAATGAAAATATTTCACATCTTCAGCTCTTCTATCTATGCGAAGTGACCCCCTTCCCAGGAACCTTCAGTATTATTCAGCTTCTGAATTCATAACTCCTGCAGTACGCCACCCTGAATATAAAGCACTCCTTAGTTTCCTGGGTTTGAATATTTCATTCTCAGCTGGTGGTGCTATTCTGGAAGATTAGAGAGCCATTAGGAAGAAGAGTCTTCCTGGAGCATGTCTGTCAGTGGGGCAGGCCTCAAGGTGTTACATTCCAGCCCCATTTGCTGTTCTGCTGGTCTTTTTTTTCCTCTCTGTCAATGTGAGGATGGGGCCAAGGCTTCCTTCTCAGCCTGCCAAACCTTCCCTGACACATAGACTCTACCTTCTAAAACTGTATAAATCATTTTTTCTTTCATTCTATAAACTACTTCTCGTTGGATATTTTGTCCCAGCAATGAGAAAGTAACTCATGTATGCAAAAAATAAGGAATTGTCCTAGGTGTTCCACTCCTCTTTCTATTTCTTCAGTAATTCCTGTCTTTATTTTTAAAATTATTAAAATTCTTGGCTATGGTGGATTTATGTAATATTAAGCTCCTAAATTATTATGAGTAAGCTTTAAACATATTAATCCAGAATCTTATCTAACAAAATAAATTTGGTTAACTCAGGAATCACAAGGACAAGGAGGATTCCTTTTTACTCCCTCTTTTTGGATCTTAACCAAAAGAGGAAATTTTAAACAAAATACTGTAGTATTTTAATTTATTTAAGTTTTATGTGATGCTTTGTGTCAAATTTGGATTATTTCTTGTTCTCTGATGCTGGAAATCAAGAATAAACGAAATATTAAAAGGAAGAGGCTGCTAGTTGAAAAAAAATTGACAAAGGTATTCTAGTTTAATGAAATTTACATTATATGAAAACATCTGAAACTATTTTATACTAAAACAATATTCATCCCAAATTAAAGTATCTTGTTAAATAATGTAGATACAAACTTAGTTTCCTGTGATTTCCTGAATAATTGCCTAAAAATCATATTCATTTGGCATTTAGGAGGTAAAACCACATCTCATTTTTGTAGATAATTTAACAAAAATCCTTTCATAAGAGTTACTTATCTTTTTAGCACTTAAACTTGGGAGAATAAATGCATTTCAATAATGAGAAAGTTTTTCAGGACCAATGTTCTTTGCCTTATTAAACTACGACAGGCAGAATTGGACCGTTACAGTAATGTATAACAAGCAAATGTCTTATAAGTTCATAGGAAGATAACACATTTAAGTAAGTTTTCACAAGACCACTAATTACTTGTTTATTAATGCTAGCATTTTTGTGAGCTTGAGATTCAAGCATGTCTATTTCCGAAACCTCATCACTACATACTGAAAAAAAATAATTTCAGTTAAAAATGTTGACTACTTTAAATGTTCATACTTACATTAATTTTCTTAAGAAAATTATGTACCCCTCAAGGTTATAAGACTGTAATACTCATTATTGGAAATATTCATCATTCAAGTTTCATAGTTTTATTGTTAAATACTGATGAGGATAATAATGATGGTTAGTTTACTTAGAAGACAGAGCCACAGAGTCTGGTTAGAGAACTGAATGTTATGACAGAAAACTGTAATTATCTCTGGCCTTGATTTCCATATTCTTTACAAATTTGCATATGTGCCTCAATTAAAAATCTCACAAAACAGAGACAGCAGAATCCAAGAGAGTCACACATGTGAAATCAGTGTGGAGTATTTCACCTGCTGTTGAGTTGTTAATAGCATCTAGGAACCATAAAGCATCCTTTCCTTTCACTTGTTTCCTCTGAGAGGGCATCTGAACCAGATCCTGTACCACTTTGCCCTTTATGACCCACATAAAGACCCACTGTCTTTATGTGGGTACTGGGGAATCAAACCTGGGCCACACGGCATGGCAACCAAGCATCTTTAACCTCTGAACCATCTTCATAGCCCTAATCGATCATTCTGAATAGCCAAATGACAATATGAAATCTCTGAAAAGAATGATTTTCAATAGTATTAACAATTATAAGGCCTACATTTTCTAGATATTTTGCTTCTAGCCTGAAGAAGTGTGACTGGTTTAATTAATCACATACATCTACAGCAAACTCAACTCAGTTTACTGATGAAAACAAGGAGACATGTGTGGCATATTCATTTTGTGAATGCTGATTGAAATAGCATAATATTCTAGTGTCACTTGCTATAACTTTCTATAACAAAATTTTGATCCAGGGCTGGAGAAATGGCTCAGCGGTTAAGGCACTTGCCTCCAGTGCCTAAGGTTCAATTCCCCAGGACCCACATAAGCCAGACCCATAAGGTGGTGGCCCTGGTGTATTCTCATTCTCTCTCTCTCTCTCTCTCTCTCTCTCTCTCTCTCTCTCTCTCTCTCTTTCTCCTTGAAAATGAATAAATAAAATTAAAAAAATAAAATAAATAAAATAAAATAAAATATTTTTAAAAAATAAAAAAAAATAAAAAAAATTTGATCCATTTATTATAAAAATCTGGGTCAAGCTGTTCATTAAATTCTTGCATTCTTTTTTTCCTTTTCATACTATATGTATTTCAAAATAACAGTTCAAGTAACATATGTACTAGAATTGCCTTCATGATTTGTTGAGAACATTGATAATCTCCATCATCAAATAAAATCCCTATATAAAACTGGAATATTTTGAAATGAATTTTGTGCTATTAATTTTTTAAAAATAAAAGCAGGAAATTCTGATACTAAAATTTGAGGAATACTGATCCAGCAGTTTAAAAAATTTCCTTTGCTGCTTATTATTTATAATTGTTTTCTAAATGCATTTGCATTAGCTCAAGTTGACATTAAAAAACTCAGAGACTCAGCCTTCCTCAAGCCACACAAGGCATTTCAGCATATACTTTCTCCTTCCTTCCTTCCTTCCTTCCTGTGCCCCCTCCCATTGATATTTTGTAGTGTCTGTTCTTAGTGCTAGCTCCAAGATTGGTTTAAAAATGTCATTCAACTGAACACTGTTACATCTGGGATTGGGAAAGATACCATCTTACTATTTTCCTTTCTCGAAATTACTTCCCAGAGGTTGGCATTAAAATCATATTGAATTTTAAAATGAAAAAAAATGTCATTCACTCATCTAATGAGAGTGTCTCATCAAAATATTAAAGTATTTTAAAATTTATTTCCTGCTTAGGTGTTTGAAACAACATCACTCCTCTATTTTGAATACCCATAAATTTGGAATTAAATTCCTAAATCATATCAAGCTGTTATTTAGAACTATAAACATAGATATGGTAAAAAAAAAATCCATGCTTTTGGAAGAACTTCAAGTTTTTCACCATTTTTTTTAAACACAGTGTCATATATCCCAGGATGACCTTAAGCTCACTGTTTAGATAAAGCCAATTTTGAACTTCTTATCCTTCTGTCTTCATGTCCCTAAGGCTAGAAAACCAGGAATGCCAGGTTTACGTGGGACTGAGGACTAAATCCAGGGCTTCATGGAATGCATTCTAGCCGAGCCCTTTGCATCTTTATCCTTGAATATTTTTATACCTAAAAATATGCAAAACAGCAAAAAACCCTGATCAATTGTTATTTTGCTGCCAATTTCCATTTCATGCATTATAAGGACTAGGCTCACTCTAAGATTTATGGAGCTAATTTATCAGAAAACATATTGTCAAATTTCTTTGCAAAATAATTATAACATTTTATATTTTCTGTGGTAACGACTAAGATTAATGTGGTAGTCATTAATTACTCTCAAATTTGCATGTTTTATCAGGGTGAGTGAAGTTTTTTTTTTAAATTATTTTTACACATATATTAAGTGTGAACTTTTCTAATATTAAGGAATGTTTTGATACCATAAAGCTAGAAATCTTTTTGTCAGGCCACACATCACTGCTCACATTCATTGTGAATAACAGTAGGTTTATCCTTGATATAGAAACCTTATTTCTGGTGTGTCACATATTAAGACAACAGTCATTTTATAAGATAGAAAACAAGGTATCACAAACGACATTTTCCTCTTTCACTCAAGCATTCTGTCAGTGGCTAAATTTTATTCACCCTGCATTTGAATAAAGATTATTTATTTATTTATTTATTTATTTATATTCATTTATTTATTTGTGTGTCTATGTGGGGGTGGTGAGCGGGTGGGTGGGTGTACGCACATGCTAGGGCCTCTTGCCACTGCACACAACCACTGGATCCTTGGCTGACTCAGCAAGCAGCACTTTTCTCTGCCAAGCCATCTTCCCAGCCTCTCATCCTACATTTTGAATGTCTTCTGATTTTTCTATATTCTTTATCGTGCTTCTGCCTTTGCAATTCCCATTAACCTTTCCCTGTCAGTGTTCCAAGAGGATTCTCTTTTCCTTCCCACTTGCTGGAACACATTTTATATCTCATGTTGTCTAGTACAAATTCCAAAACGAATGTCCCTTATGTGAATTTAGCTCCAAGTTCAT
This sequence comes from Zapus hudsonius, assembly GCA_004024765.1. Classification (NCBI taxonomy): domain Eukaryota; kingdom Metazoa; phylum Chordata; class Mammalia; order Rodentia; family Dipodidae; genus Zapus; species Zapus hudsonius. Next base: position 5,323 of record PVHP010002415.1, read on the forward strand.
TGTCAATGGCACATCACACTTCTTCAGTATTTCTCTCCACCTTTTGCCTCAAGTCTGCAGTTTCCATCCTTTGGCAAACACACTCATGTGATTTGAACACGTCTTTATTGTAACTGTGCCTCAGCAGGTGATCTGCATAGGTCAGGTGATGGCGTTGATCCACTGGGTAAAGTGAATACAGTTTTTCATGTACTAGTGCAGTATGTGTGGTGTGCTGTGTGTGGTGTGCACACGTGTGTTAGTAGATAAGCATGTCCCATGTGAGTATGTGAAGGCCAGAGGAAAATGCTCTCTTCTACCACTCCTCTGAGCAATTTCTTAAGATATGGTCTCTCTGAACCCAAAGCTACAATGTTTTGTGGGCTCCATAAAACTGGGTCTCTGCTCCTCCATAAACCTCGGGTTCCAGACACATGTGGCACACTCAGCTATTTACGTAGGTGCTGGAGAGTAGAACTCAGATGGTGTCTGGCCATGTGTTTGTTGAGTGCTCTTAACCACAGAGTCATCTCTCTAGGACCTTTTAAAATGAAATGTTAAATATTTTATGAACTTTCTATATTATGTAAATATTTAACTGAATATTCTGCATTTTAGCTATAAAATTTTAGCTAAAATATGTAGTTATAACAATATAGTATATTAGACATGGGAATAGTTCATAAATTTTGATTATAAAATTGAGAATTCAAATACGATAACACCAAAAATTGACTTAAATAAATATTATAGCTTATGTGAAATTTTTAAAGATTTTGTAGATAGAAATATCTATCAATCTATCTATCCATCTATCTATTTATATGTTAATCTATAGAGGCTTAGAGGCTTAATAAGTATGTTGAAATATTATCTGAAATTCTGTTATTCCTAAGTAAAGGGAACTATTTCATGTGTTATGGGATACAAAACAGAAAAGGCTAGTCTATCAACTTTATGTTGCTCACAACTCATTTAGTTGTAAGGAAAATGGCTTTAGTGGAAATTCTTATAACATTTATAGATTTAAAGAAAAGTTGCATATAGCAAAAAGCATAATATTTCAGTACAAGGTAATCTATATTAAGTATCAAAATAAATGACTTGATAATATAGTATGACTTTGGAGGTCTGATGACTTTATTGATGGTGAATAAAATCAAGTAAGTACAATGTGAATTGATAATTGTAAAACACAACAGTATTAACAAAAGTCATGTTGACTTTATATGCTTAATGTTGGCACAAGTGATCAGATAAAATATGTAACAGAATATTCTATAAAATGATAAATATGAACACATATGAGAACAGATTCATGACTACACTATAGCAATTCGTAGACTAAAACAATTTATAAGCCTAGTTAAAATCAGGGGTGATGGGGTGGAGATATAGTTTAGTGGTTAAAGGCACTTGCATGCAAAGCCTGGTGGCTTTGGTTCCCCTGCACCCAGATAAAGCTAGATGCACAAAGTGGTACATGTGCCTGGGGTTTGTTGGCAGTGACAACAGGTCTTGTCATGCTCATTCTTTCTCTGTCTCTGTCACTTTCTCTCTTTTTCCTTATCTCTCTAAAATAAATGAAGAACTATTTAAAAACAGAGTTGATAAGTATGGCATTATTGCATGATGTGCCCCAATAGATTCAGGAGTTTAGTTAAAGCTTGTAACTTGACAGAGGTATCACCTTAGGTGGATCCTAAGGTCCAGCGCTAACATGCTACTGGTGGTGAATCTTGAATTCCAGCCCAGGGTATGCAAAGAGCAGTTTGAGCTCTGCTGACTTCCTTACTTTTTGCTTGTGTGTGTGGTGCTGGTGATGGGCTTCTCTCTCTGCTTGGACCTGTGAGAGTGGGCAAACGTTGCTCTTTCAACATTATGGAACTTCCCGTGGATCTGTAAGCTTCATATAAATCACTTCTTCCTCCCATAAACTGTGAATCGTTTGGAAGTTCATCCTAGCAACATGAGCTGTCTGTAACAATGAGTGAAAAGGATGTTAAGGAAATATCAAATGTAAACAGAATAATGTGAAATTTAGCAATGTCATTAGTGTCAAAGTAAGGTTTGGAGAAGAAAGTCAAGGTGATTAAACATGAACCTATAGATGGATTTATGTTTAGATCAAACTGCTGAGATCAAAATGTGTTCAATCCACGAGGCCTATAGTGAGTTATGAGTATAGGAATGTAGAATATGATATTCGGTCTATGGAAAGTATGAGGCATGATGAATTATAAGAAAATACATAATTTCTACAGTTTCTAATCCATTATAAAATGTTTTCATGATGATTTTTTTTCTTTGCAAAAGTTAGATAGATAAATTTGCCTTTATGTTTTTCCATATAATTTACTGAATATTGCCTGATGGATTTGATTTTTAGTAATATTTTTTATTGTAATGCTTGTGAAATTTTGCATGTGTGTGAGTGCAGCTGAGCAGGTTCCCTGGAACATATGTTAGACGATTTGGAGTGTTTGTCTTTTCATTCTACCCTGTTTGAGGCAGGCTCTATTGTTAGTTGCTGCTCTATGTGTTAGGCTAGTTGTCTTGTAGGGTTTACTCCATTGTCACAGACACACTGGGAATAGACACTTGCACTATTGCATCTGGCTGCTAGGCGATTCCAGAAATCTGAACTTATGTCATCATACTTGTATAACAGGCACATTTTCCCCAAGTGGACCATCTCTTCAGCCACAATAGATGGTCTAAGACCTCTTTTGTGAAGTTTATCACGGGTGACTGTCAATGGAAGACTGTGTAGAGAGATTTACGTTACAGCTTAGTGGTGGACTGAATTCCAATCTATGATGTGAAGATTTTATTTTCTTCAGATCAGAGAAATTGTTTCAAATATTTACATTTCAAGGATAGTACAGATTTATAAATTACAGTGATTACTCAGGATGGTAGAGAGAATAGATGCATAAGGAACTTGAACATATTCAGAAGCATGAGTTAAGAATTTGGGATGGAGAGATGGCTCAGCGGTTAAGGCCTTCAGTGCCACATAAGCCAGACCCACAAGGTTGTGGCCCTGGTGCTCTCTCTCTCTCCCTCTGCTTGAAAATTAATATATAAAATATTAATAAAATAATTGCTTATAATAACTTATAAACAGTGATGTTCACACTAAACAGAGACAAAATTATAAAATATTTAAAAGAAGAATTATATTTGGTTTTATGATGACATTAATGAGAGATTTGTGGTATTATCATTTTTTTCTTTTCAAGTCTCCATATTACAGTTGATTGTAAGAAATAGTTGCTTTTCTAACATTCAGTTTATAAATGTTTGTCTTAATCTCAGATTTCAAATTATGATAAATTTAACTCAATATAGTCTCAAATTCATTTCATCCTTCAACATTATCCACTGAAATAGAAAGATGAACTATTAATATGAGTAAAATATGAAAAAAACACACTCCTCAGGTTTACAAGCAAATATGTACAATGTGTCCTTCAGTTTTCACTGGCAGCATGGTTTCCAGACTATGAGTTAAAGGAGGAGTATCTGTCAGATATTGTGCAGTATCTTTTGCTTCAATAACAAAACCTTCAGTTTTGCAGATTTCAGAGAGCTGAGATTATTTATTGATATTACATGCTTATCCCATGACAGTGAAAAAAAAACATATTCTGATTACTAAGGAAAATGGAAGAGGAGCCATTGTATTATGCTAATGGGTAATTCTAAAGGATCTCAGCAATTTATGCTTCTATCTGGAAGTAAGATGAGCTCTTCTGACTTAGGGTTTGAAAAACTACATTCATATGTGGCTGTGATACAGTATAGACTAATTACATTTTCCTGAGCCTACTGGGTCTAATCTCCAAATACTTGTGGTGTAGAGAGAGAACATTTAAACCATTTGATAAAGAATACAGCTGAAAAATTCAGTAGATGAAGCTTGTATCATTGGCAATACCCCAGGGAAGAATTAATTTAGCAAAGAAAAATAAATGAATTGTACAATGTAAGAAACTTAAGCAAGTGAGAGTCTTTTGTGGCAGCAAATTAAACTTGATGTTAAAATCATTTCACAAACGACTGATGAACACTAAGGTTAGTAATGCGTTCAACAATTAGCTAAAATATGCCTTGCTTAAAGCCATTCTCCAAAGGACAGAAAGCATTTCATCAGAGTAGATCTGAACAGATACCCAAAAGATTCATAATTCTTATTCATGATTATTTCATGACATCCTTGAAGCAGCATTAATGCTGAGGACTGACTCTTTCTTGGCTGCTACGTATCTTTTCATCACGAAAATAGTTTTTGGTCAAGAGTGAGAAATGTGACTTTCTGAGGTGGTCTGTTCATCAGAATAATATAGAGTGAATAAGACAGGAACAGACAAAATAAGTTCCTATGACTAAGTATGTCCCATGCCCTGCTCTATATTTTTGTAATCAGGATAAAAATGCTTTTTATCACTTTTAAAGTGAAATAAGCAAAAAGAGGAGGAAGAGAGATAGAAGGGAGGGCAAAAATAATGAACCAAAAGTGTATGTGATTTTTAATTTGTTTTAGTAGAAACCTGCTATGTTTACTACTTGTCTCTTCATAGAAAAATGAGTTTTATAATCTGAGTCAAAAACACTCATAAAATCAACACAAATATGAATACAAAACGGGCCCACCACAAACTGGTCACATATTTACTATTTAAAAAACTTTAGAAAGCACATTTTACAAAGAAAAGTATGGTGAAATTAGTTTTAATGTTGTAGTTTATTTAAACATAGTAGATCCAATATTAACAAATCTATGCGATCATTTTTTTTAAATTTAATTTTCTTCTGTTTTCTGAGACAAACAAGACCAGCCTTAGACTTGTTATTTTCCTGCCTCTGCCTCATGAGTGCTGGTATTAATGTGTGCAGTCTCACACCTGATTACATATAATAACTTATAAATTTTGTAACTTTATATTGTTTCCTTTGCATTCAGTCTAAGAAATCCATCTTATGTTTTATAATATTTACATTTCAATTTGGATTGGCCACATTTCTAATGCTCGATAGCCAACGTGTTCAGTGAACATCTTAATGATCTCTGAATTTTCTTTCATTTCAATGATTCATGATATGAACAATAAGTAACTAGTCATGAGATAATAAATAATAAGTAGTTACACATATCCTACTTCCCCTGTTATTCTGAGCTAGAGTATTCAAATACTTGTTATAACTGAAACTTAGCAGCAGAGCCTACCTTTGAGCACATTAACCCACTGCTCTGTTCTGCTGTCAGTGTGGGACCCTGTAAAGAATTATGGCTTGCCATTGCTGGGTCTCAGTGCTCTTCTCAGACCTGCCAGGACTTTGACCTTTTCCCGTTAGAAAAAGCTGAGCCAGCAAACCTGAGTCTTATTCCCGGTTATACTTCAGACCACAGTATTGGCACCTTCATTCTGTCTCCCTCTCAGCCATGTCTTGAATGAGTGTTGCTGACTGTCTTGACCTCCTTCTTACCTCGTGTTAACTTCAGCCCCTTCCTGATTTGTGACTCTAGCCTTGGTCTCATTGTGTTTGCACAGAAGCTGATGTTGTTCTCTTGTTAGGCTGAGAAGACTGTAGCCATTAGTACATGAAGGATATTAGATGGGCCTTCCATATAACATGCAGGTCTCTGAGGAGTAAAACCTGGTTCATTTCATCTAAATATCATCAACACGAACATTGTGAAAGCAGTTAGAAATTTATATCTCACACTTTAGCTTTTCTTGTTATTGTTTACTGATCAGGTCCCTTGTGCTTATTGTTTCCTGTTAATTCTCCAATTTTCTAATAGTTACACATTCTTCAGTAGTTACAGATCAGCCTGGAAAAGTTTATACAGATCCCTGGGATTATTTCTGGTCTATGCACATAATCCAGAAAAATCTGTTTATTTCAGGGTACTTAAGTTTTACAAAAACAGACTCCCTTTTACATATAAAGTAATACATTCTTAATTCTATGGGTAAAAATTCAGATATTTTTCAAGGATCATTATACTTCTTCCTACCACAGATTTGATTAATAACTTAGTAAATAATTAAATAGGAATGTTTAAAGTAATACTCATCAAATTCAGCTAAAACACTAGAGATTTTTTTTTCTCTACATAGAATTCTAAGGAGGTTTCCTTACTTATAAATAATGAAGCAAATGATTAAGAGTGCTTGGTATAATTCAGATGACCATCCATCCAATAGAAGGTTAGTCCAAGCAATGATCCAAAATTGATATATTTATTAATGTCCATAATTAAGGAAGATCAGTTTTTGCCCATTATTCTTCCTGTATCTCAACACACTAATCAGCTTTTAAAGATACATTTAGTTAATGAGTCTCCTTAGCATGAAGTTTCTCAGACTTTCTATGTTTTCATGTTTTTCATAACCTAGACAATTTTGTGGAGAACTAATCAAGCATTTTGTTCAATTTCACAAGTTTGCTTGAAATCTGTGTCATAACTAGACTATGACTGCCGGTTCCAGAGAGCAAAATCACAGAGGCAAAGTACCATTCTCACCACTTTACCCAAGTGGATGGTATGTTCCCCCTTGGGTGAGGTTCTGGTAAAGTATCTTCCTTTGTTGATAGGACTCTGCTATAGTGTATTTCACTCTGTTTGTTTTTCCCTCTTTTTGACAAAACCATGAGAATTTCCACGGATTTTTTCCCCCATGAGAATCTGATATAGTGCCTTGAGTTAAAATCTTTAAAATTGTAGGGCTCATAGCTCACTGTTTAAAAGTGCTTGATTTGCAGGCCTGAGAAGTAGAGTTTGGATATCTAGAACCTATCAAACCTGATACAGGTATGGAATGCATCTGTATTCCAACATGCCTATGGCAATGGGGGTGAACTCAAGAGAACCCCTAAATTCATGATCCATGGAGCCGAAGTTTGCAAGGGAAAAACCACAAAGTCCAAAAAAAGACCCTGTTTAAATCAAGGTAGAAGTGGAAGAGATTGTCCTCTGATTTCCACATGTGTGGTGTTGGTACAGACACCCAAATACACAGATGGTGGTGCACACACTCAAAATTATAGGATTCTCTAAATCTATATGAATTCTTTGCCCTCATTTTATGCCATTCTTAGCTTCTAGCAATTTATTGACATTACCACAGAATGGCTGTACCAGTCTCTCTCTCTCTCTCTCTCTCTCTCTCTCTCTCTCTCTCTCTCTCTCTCTCTCTCGTTTGTTCAAACAAAATACCCCACCAGAAGAAGCTTTGGAAAGGACAGAGCTTACTCCCATTTATAGTCCCAAAAAGTCAAGTCCATCAAGGCAGAGTAAGCATACTTGGGAACAAGAGGTTAGTGCCACACAAGTGAAGAGAAACACAGAGCAACCAGGCTGGGCTGTAAATTTCAAGGCCCACCACAGTGACACACTGTCTACAGCAAAGTTTCACCTCCTAAAATTGTACGAATGTTCCCATTTGACTCATGGTTTTGGAGATTCCTACCTATAAAAATTAGCTCTAAAACTTTGGGCTTTTGATGAGACTGTGTTTAATTGGAGCACATGAAAAAATGATACCACTCACCTCATGTGCTTGAAGACAGGCCATAAAATCGGAAGCACCAGAGTTCTCCACATGCCTGTGCACACCTCCAGATACCTACAGCTCTCTCCCTAGACCTCAACTCCTAAGGTCTCTGCCATGTTTTCACACTTCCCTGTAGCATCACCTTAAAAACTAAGTCTTTCATACATGAAATTTTTAGATACACTTGTCTAAACGATTGTACTCTTAACATTATTGTCATAAAGAATATTATCAAGATATTCCATTTAAAAATTAATTTAGCACTTTTCTATTGTTGATTTTTAATAATCTTTATTAATGCTAGATAAAAGATGTCAATTTTCCCAACATTCTTTCATGACTTTCTAAGAGAAGTTGTTAAGTGTGCTGAAGTTCAATGTGTCAATCACTTCATCTTTTGAATCATGTGTATAGGATAAATCTAAGAAATGTCTGTAGAACTCAAATTTGTAATATTTTTCTGTTTTCTGAAATGACATTTTGTACATTGCTAATTGTGACTTGAAATTCTCAGTTTTGTAGATGGTTATCATATGTTCCACGTTTTTTAAAAAAGGTACTCTGCTTTTCAAACTTTTTTTTTACTTCATCAAAATTTAACATCTTCAAGATTGTTCTTTCTCAAACATCTTGTGGGTAACCTGCACCTCTTGAAGTCATATAAATTTCAAAAAGAGCTTGTCAACTGCTAACAAAAACAGAAAACAAAACATTCTAAATTTTTGATGTACATGATTGATACTAGACAATTGATGGACATTGCCTGGAAATTATAGATGGATTTGAGAGAATTGACACCAAAAATAGACTCCTTCAATTAATTAGCAATTTATATCGATCCATTTATTTAATCATTCATTAGTTTTTATAAGTCAATGTTTTAGATAAAGTCACAAATGACTTTCTTAAAATGAATGCTGAGTCCAACAACTGGGTCATTTGTGGTTAACCTATTTTTTTAAATCTTAATAATGTATTCCCAGGTATTTCAATACTTAATAATTTTGGACTATGGCCTAGATATTATATGTGACATATAGATTAAGGCATACTTGTGTTTCTCTTTTAAAGATTTTAATTGTTTTAAAGAAAATGAGTTCAACTTGAAAGACTCTAATTCCAGGATTTGTTTTCCTTATAGTAGGCAACAAAGGACAATTTCTTTTGTCCATAGTTGTTTTCCTTAATATTTTTCCCCTGGAAAGATAGTTTGAAGTTAGTCTGAAATTTGGGCACACAATATGTAGATCTCAAATTTATACCCTTTTCTCATTGTAATTTCCTGTTCTGACATTTCAATTGTGATTTTGTTAGAACATATGTCTATTTTTTTAAATGAGCCTGTAAGTCAGTTTATTCCCTGGGAGAAAAAAAATAAGAAAAAAATTAAAAATCAACATACTCACTTCTATTCTCTTTCAACTGTAATCTGACATTGTTTCTGCATATGTTTAGGTATTTTCCACTATATTCAAATAGTTGTTATTTACAATGTTCCTGTATTGTTATTTCTCAAGGTGCCTTGAGCTCACAGAAATCCTCCCATCTCTGCCTCACAAGTGCTGGGATTAAAGGCATGCACCACCATGCCTGGCTATTGATACTATTTTTGACATTGAAAAAATATGAATTTAATTTAGCAAAAATGCATATTATATCTTGGTCAGAATGAATTGCTATTTAAATTACTTAAATCTGAAGTGCCAGCAAATTGTATTCCATATTGACATGAAACATCTAAAGTGAGATTGGAACCTCCTTTTGGGGCCAACCTTGATTGTTTCTTGATTGGCTCTTGATTGTAAATTAAATAAATTAACTTATTTAATTCAATAAATTATCTACAATCTTCTATTTTTTTAAAAAATCTGTGCTTTTGGAATTTCTTATAAGATCTAAATGTTTGTTCCTTTAAAAGTCATTAACAGGGCTGGAGAGATGGCTCAGCGGTTAAGGCACTCGCCTCCAGTGCCTAAGGCCCCGGGTTCAATTCCCCAGCACCCACATAAGCCAGACCCACAAGGTGGTGGCCCTGGTGCACATTCTCTCTCTCTCTCTCTCTCTCTCTCTCTCTCTCTCTCTCTCTCTCTCTCTCTCTCTCTCTCTCCTGAAAATGAATAAATAAAATATTTTAAAAGTCATTAACATCAAACTCCAAGTTCATCTAGACTTGATAGCTTTCTCTTTTCTGTGACAACTCATTTTACAAATCTCATGTTTCAACTTTTCTTTTTCAATTAGGTTTTTTTTTTCCAATTAGGCTTACTTAGAAAATTGTTTTTGTCTTAAAAAGATTTTAAAATTAATATGTAAATTGTAATAAGAACTGTTTTATAAATTGTAAATGTTTCTATTTCTGCATTTAAAAAAATTCTTCCACATATTCCTAATATAAGTCTTGTATATATACAAAAACATTAATACAATTGCTAACAAAAACCAATATTTGTTATTAAGTGCATTGCAGACAGTAGAATTAAAATGTTGGAGACACATATGCCCCATCATAAAATCAAACTAAACTTTTGGTGACCAATGTGATCCATGATTCACTCATCTTCATTAATAAAATTCAAATTTCTCAAGATTCCTCTGAGACACATTGGCTATTTTATGCAATCAGATATTTTCCTCCTTATAATTTATTGTGAAACCTTACACATCTGTGCAGTCAATTTTTTCCCGGATTTTTTTTTTTTACAATTTTTTTTAAATGGACCTGTTTTTCTCTCAACCATATGTGCCAACAAAATTATATTTACTAAGGGAATATACATTTTTTGCTTTTGTTTCTTTTTCAAAAGATTAACTTTAATATTCCTAATCAAGTAAAGTTTCAAAGCTCAAATTAATCAAAGTGGATATATTTTAATCTTATAAGTTTTTAAGTTATTGCCTACTGTTCTTTCATTTGTTCTAAACAGGGACATTTGCATTACTTATAGATATGCATAGTGCTAATGAATTCCCTTAAGTTTTATTCATCTAACTATATCTCAATTTTCCGCTATCCTTGAGCTTTCCCATATATAGCAGACATCACTGACAGCTTTCCTGTGTCAGGTTGGCCTCAAACTCACTATTTATCTAGGTCTGGCCTTAAACTTGTGATCGTTCTTTCAAACTTCTCAAATGCTGACACATGCACCATCATGTCTAGCTACTTCTCTTTATCAAAAATGATCATTATTGATGTTCATGTCTTACTCATTGCCATGTTTGTGATTATGCTTATTTTTTTTTATCTCTGCTTCACATAGTTCTTTATAAATACCTGAGACAGTTGGTTTAATACTTGAGTGACTCCTGGTTTGCCTTTTTCAACTTATTTTGTTCTTTGAATGAAATATACTTAATTTTTTGTATGCATTGCGATTCCTATTGGTGTTGAAATATTTGTATATTTAACATGGTTGCTATGATAACATCCATGCACTGCAAAATTGATTCTTTCACCTGAAATTTATAAGGAAGTTGGCTTAGAATTTATTTTACCTATTCAGCTTGCCCCTTTTCCATCATGGGATTTGCTTTTTTATGACATCACCCAGCAGTGTCTGATTTATCTTTTTAATCATATCTCAGTTAATGACCCATTTGTCTTCGAATGATAAGTCAAGTTCTATTCATACCATGTTCATGATTCATGGCAGCCAGCCTTGAACAGAAACCCTGATCAGGTTTCACAAACACAATCAGAGAACTTCCTGTTGACTTCCTTTTTCAACATAAGACATAGATATAATTGACTTTGCACCATATACACCCGATATTTTGGAATGAATATCTGGTACTGGGAAACAACATTTATGTTCATTTGTTCTTTAAATGATGTTTGTTGAAAATCTTAATCTGAGGACTCTAGATGAATGGTCTTGCAACTCAACTCCATCAACTATTTCTTCCCATCTTTCTACAAATGCTAGTGTCGAATGCTAGTGATATGTTTCATGGTTTCTGAGGCCCTCCTGAGTACTTGGGTTCTTTCAAGCAAGGAATCCACTCCCTCACCACTAGCACCTTCATTGTGATTTCTTTGTGCTTCAGTTGACAGATTATTGTCTGCTACCAAACATCTATGGTTTGGGGAGATTTAGCAACAATTGTCATGCTATCATTTTGCTCTGTGGAGGAATAAAAGGGTGAACACAGTAGCTTCATCTTTATTTGGTTTGAATCTTCACATCCTTTCCTTGTATTTATCTGGTGAAAAAAAAGTCTGAGGTTATATATTATACTGTCCAAGACAATTCCATATTAGGAGGCTTCTGAAAAACAAACTATGCTGTGATTCTTGATTGGATAACTTAATGGTTCATAATTTGTTAGCATATATACCTCGTTTCACCCGGATACACATTCTTCTTAAAGTTATGCTAATTTCACTCAGCAATATATTGAAAAAATTCTTCAAAGAGAATATTTAATAAAATTATCATAAATTTTACAATTTTTACTTTAGGTATACTTTGGCAAGATATAACCTACCCATAAGAATATTTATTATCTCTCAAGACTCAGTGATAATTGCAAAACACATTTGTATTAATTTATTCTCAATATGTAGCCTAAAACTCATCTTAATGTAATCATAAATGAATAAAAATATATAAATATCTATAGCATTTTTTCAACAAGTCAATGAGAATTTCAATAGTCATTATATAGTATATTATATGAAGTACAAAATATGAAGTGATTCATAAAATAAGTTGGAAAATAATCATATATGTTTAATCCCTAAAATTTTATATCTGAGGAATTTCTGTCTTTAAAAACCCTTCCCTAAAAACATAAGATATGTATGCATACATTATGTATTTTATCATTTAAATTTAAACATGTGGATATTAAAATTAACGGGAATAATTTCCTATAAATTAAATAAAAAGTATACTTTAGAATCTATTTTATAAGATATGATATATTCAAACCATAGGTATCTAATCATTTATTTTTCATGTTGTAAAAATGACAAAGTAGTAAAATTAACAATGAAAATAATATATACCCTTTCTTTCCAGACATAATTATTTGTGGGTGACTACATGGTGGTTTTCATACCTGATTCTAATTACAAACCATATTTGGAATAAATTCTTCATAGACAAAAGGCTAGTGTATAGGAAAGCTACCATATTAAGTTTAATGTCTCTATTACTTTTTCTTTCAAAACTCATTTTTTGAGAGACAAAAAGGGAGAGAGAAAGAGAGGAAGAAAGAATAGGTATGTCTGGGCCTCCTGCATCTGCAAATGAACTTCAGATGTGTCATTTATGCATCTGGATTAATATGGATACTGGTAGTTCAAATCCAGGCCATCAGGTTTGGCAAGCAAGCATGCTTAATTGCTAAGCCATCTCTCCAGACACAATAAAAATTATTTTGATAGCCTTACAATAGTATCATCCGCAAAGCAATTTTTTTGTTTGTCTTATGTGATTAAATGTCTCTTTTTTATTATATTTCTAGGTAAATATTTTTCTTGCACTTTTATTTCATTCTGTGCCTTTTAAAATTATATATGCCCCATAAAATCATGCAGTTCTTACGTGTGGTCCCTAGGTGATGGAAGTTTGGGAGGTGGATCCTTGCTGGAGAAGGTGTGTTGATAGGGGCTGGTGTATATGTGTTACAGTAAATTCCCCTTTGTCAGTGTTTGGCTCACTCTCTTGCTATTGTTGATAAGGTTGGTGATGTCCAGCCTCTGCTCATGCCATTCCTTTCCCTACCACCATAGAACTTCCCTGAACGAAACCAAGATATAAACTTTCTTCCCATCAGATGCTCTATCCCAGCAAAAAGAAGTTAACTACAACATGTCAGAAGCCATTTTTTTAATGTTCATGCACAACAATACTTTGAGAGCAGTTAACAAATAACAGAACACATCAGAAAATAGGCCATGTTTGAACTGTAGCAATAAAATAGCTAGTCATGTTCTTTCCTTCCTGGAGCTTTTACTCTACAGCTACTGACATGTAATTTCAGAGTCTTTATAATAGGCTAAATGCAGCTCAATATGCTATTAGTTTTGTAAAGAAAGAACAGCATAAAGGTCAGACTATTCAGGAAAGTTATAAAAGGTGGTTCCTCTAATGAAACATGCAACTAAAAAGTTTGTTATTGTATCACAATTATTAGAAAAACTTGAGCCCTCTGCTACCCTTTTCAGTAAAATTAAACACAAATCTAATTAAAACTCAGTCTCTTCCTGCCATTGATATAATAATTCACTATCATTTATAATTGTAAACAGCTGGGAAACTGGACTTTTACTCTCCATTTGTGATTTTTTTAGATATTAGAAAGTGCATCGTGAGATATAATGATGAGGCAAAAAAGATTAGCAGCTCTCATGACATCCATTTTTCAGGAAATGGGAAAACTATTTCCCTATGTTGAGTCAAAAGATACCTACATATGGGCTACTGGCACTATAATGTATGGAGCATAATACTGAAAATGAGGAAGTCCATTCAGGGAGAAAAAAAAGGTTCCTTAAATCAATATAAATATGCCAGACTCAGAAATGTAAGATTGCATTTCTTCTCATATGCAGAGTTTATATGTATAGGATGTTTACATGTATATATCTATATGTGATGTGAAAGCAGAAAGTGGACAATAGGAAGGGGCAGGCAGGAAGGGGGAGAGTTCTGGATATGGAAAAAGCACTTGAAATACATCTTTGAAAATGTCAGGAAACTATCATTATTTATGATGATGATAATAATAATAGTAATAAATATAGAAAGGTAAGGTCACATTTCATTATACATTGTTTTATATTATAAACATATAAATAATAGTATAAAGAGTTTAAAAGAAATAAGTGAAGGTAATGTAAAATAATCAAAATGGAAGTAAGAATTTAATGAACTGCTTTCATTGATGTTGCCTTTTAATTCTTTTATTATTATTTTTTTTGTGTGTGTACACCAGAGTCTTCTCTGCTGCTGCAAAGGAATGACTGTTCATCATTGCATTGGTGGCCAGGTAATTGATCCTGGACCACAAGCTTTGAATGCAAGTGCCTTTAACCCCTGAGCCATCTTCACAGCTCCCATGCTGCTTTGTTTTGTTTTGAGATAGAGTCCATATCATAGTTCATCAGTAGTGAGTATAAGAAATGGTAGAACTTAAGAGCTCCTTTGTTGTACATTATTTCCAATGCTGGTGAGTGTAGTAAACACTTTGCATGAGAAAGACAAGTAGTTTACCATTGAGCTGTGTGCTGTGGCCCTATAAGGATACAACTCACACAACACCTGTGTCATAAACCAAACTTCAAAATTAACCCTTTATTCTTACTGTAGCATGTCAATACAGTTTAAAAGCTTGGAATTAGGAAACCATGGCAAATGTTTCCCAAAACAGTACCATTCAGAATTTTATTGGCTTTCAAAAATTCCATTTTTATTTATCTCTCTTCTCCCAAAAAAATTAGTATAGTGTAATGGTTTGATCCAGGTGTCCCCCACAAACAAATGGATGTGTTCTGAGTGCTGGATTCCCAGCTGATGGCAGTTTGGGAATTAGATCCTTGCTAGAGCTGTGTTGTTGGGGGCTGGTTTATGAGGTTATAAGCCAACTTCCCCTTGCCAGTATTTGGCACACCTACCTGCCATTGTTTACAGTGCTGTGGCAAAGATGATGTCCACCCCTCTGCTCATGCCATCATTTTCCCTGCCAGGATGGAGTCTCCACTCAAGTCCATAAGCCAAATAAACACATTCCTCCACAAGCAGCGTTGGTTGGGTTCTTTTTGTGCAGCAACTAGAAAGCTGACTACAACAGTTTTGGTACCAGGATGTGGGGTCTGTTGCTGCTAGAGCCTTGATCTTGTGGCTTTGCCATTTGGAAGTGATCAGCAGGAAGAATATGGAAGGATTTGAAACCTCTTCCTGAGAGATGCCTTACAGTGCTGTGAGTACAGCTTGATGGACCATCTGGTCAGAGTTGAAAGACCTGAGTGAAGTAAGAACTATGGACTGTGTGGTTTGGCTTATAAGGGTGAGAAAGAACTTTGTCAGGACTGTGCCAGAGGCAGTTTGTGTGAGAGGCTTGCTATGTTCTGCCTTCCTGTGTCCTGAGAACTTTTGCAGGGTTGCTTTAAATAAATATGCATTGGTGTGAGCAGATGGAGATGGACAGGAAAAATGGTCTTTGGGCTGAAAATGCTGCCCATTCAACTGCAATTCTTTGTGAGATTACAACCATTGAGATTGGGTCAGCTGGTCTGCATTGGAACAACAGGAAGAATGCAGACTCTTTGAATTAAGGGGGCTAAATGCTTCCCCCCCTGCCCCAGATTAACAAATTTGTAGCACACCTGGTTCTGTGGCATATAGCAAATGCAAGTAGAGAGGGTCATTGGATTTGCAACAGTTTTGTTTTTGAAAAATGGTCATTGGCAGTGTGTGCTAGATTGCCTGTGTGGAGGCCGATGAAGCTATAATGATGAACTGTCAGTGGCAATGGAGACCCATTAAGATACCAGGACTATGTATGGCTGCCAAGGAGAGCTTCCAGAACTGGATGAAATTTTAACAGACTGTGAGTAGCCTAGTTGGAGGGGTGGAATCAGATCTCTAAGAGGCTTGTTCAAATGCAGGATTATTGAACTTGGAGTTAGAGATTGATGGTGCCCTGCTGACTTTAAATCTTATATTGGTTCAATCTGTTTTTGCTGTGCCTTATGTTTTGCATTGTGTTCTGTGCCATTACAGGTTTATTTTTAGTATTATGACTCAATTGAAAGCTGTGGGGACTTAAGAGTTGAGTTTAAAATGTTGTATTTACATTAAGTATGATTATTATTTTGTGGGGGCTGGGTGGACTGTCATGGGTTGATCTAGGTGTCTCCCACAAATAAATGAAAATGATCTGAATGTTGGATCCCCAGCTAATGGCAGTTCAGGAATTAGAACCTCACTAGAGCTGTGTTGTTGGGGGTGGGTATATGGGGATTATAATCCAGCTTCACCTTGTCAGTGTTTGGCACACCTTCATGCTGCTGTTTGCAGTGTTGTAGCAGAGGTGATGTCCACCCATCTGCTCATGTCATCATTTTTCCTGCCAGAATGAAGTCTCCCCTTGAGTCCGTAAGCCCAATAAACCCATTCCTCCACAAGCCACTTTTGTCTGAGTTCTTTCTGCACAGCAACTAGAAAGCTGGCTGCAACATATAGCAATATATGCCACTTAATATTATAACTAAGTAATATAAATATGTTACTTGTCTGTCATAAAATGAATCATCTATATATGGTAAAGTTCATTTTTTTATTCAAACTCTTGTTACTTTTAAGTATCTATAGCTTTTACAAAACTATTATGTACATGCAGAGTCCCAAACAAGGTAATACAGGATAACTCCTCTGTAAGGGGTATATCAAAATTTTTTCATGAATGCAAGATCATTTTTATCAACAGACATAGCAAAATGGCAAAGCAATGCCAATAACAATGGTAAATAACCAGCTATATTTACTTTGGGTAAATTTCTGGCTCTCATTGAAATTCACTTAAATTTGATGAACAGATACATATTTCCTAATGTTATCCATAACTGGTAGAAATAATGTTAAAATATTAATGAAAATAATAACTAAACCCATAATACAATATTAATCCTACATGATGCATATGATGCATATGCATTAGAATAGATGTATATGTGGAATACCACAAAAATATCTACTTGATTTCTGTGGTCATTTTTTTGCTAACAAAATTGGTATGAATTGGTATACTCTTCCTTTATTTGAAACTATGATTGCAATTGGCTGAGTGTATAAATGCCATTCCATATCAATACCATTCATATCACCAGTTTAATTATTTATACCTGAAACATATTTTCTATTTTTTTTACTTTCTCTGATGCTGTCACAAATTATTTGATTATTCAATCGAATTATTTGATAGTACCAAAAGTACAACTGACAGAAAAGTAACTACCCTTTCACTCATCCATTATAACTGGAAAGTATGAGTTATATCCCAGTGATATGGAATACTGGTTTGCATAGGAGTCCAAGGCCCTGGGATCAATCTTGGGTGCAACTAAACATACAATCTTGATAGAATTAGAAGCATTAAAGTAATAGCCTTTGCCATGTATTGCAGTCAGGTCTCATTGCTGGCACAAAACACCCAGCCAAAGCAACTCATGGGGGGAGAGGGTTTATTTTGGATTATAGATTTGAGGTATCATGATGGCAGGTAAAATGATGGCAAGAACAAAGGCTGAAATCAAATCTTGGCCAATGTCAGGTAGACAACAGCAGCAAGAGAGTGTGCCAATACTAAAACACCCACAAGCCTACCTCCAACAGCCCAGCTCTAAGAGGCTCCAGTTCCCAAATTGTCACCAGTTGGGAATCCAGCATTCAGAACATGAGTTTATGGGAGACACCTAATTCAAACCACCACATTCCAACTCTGGCCCCCATTAACTGATAACCAATCATGAGAAATGCAATGCATTTAGTCCAACTTGAAAAGTCTCCATAGTTTTTATCAATCTCAATGATGTTTAAGCATCTCCTTAGTTCAAAGTCTCTTAAACTGAGCCATAAAACCAAAAACAAACAAAATAACACACACACACACACACACAACATAATAGAACAGAAAAAAAAACCATTCACAATGCAAATGATGGCATTGGGCATACATAGCAAAGATTGAACAAATGCAAGATTAAAAAAGATTAAACATCAAGTCTGTAACTCCAAATTCAACAACTCTAACTAGTGACAAGTTTCTGGAATTCTAATTTCATCCCTCAAGCTGGGATTCTCTCAGCCTGGGGAGCAATCAAAGCCAGTTGCTTTTGGTGGCCATCTCCCAGTCAAAAAGTCTTAGGATCTTACTTTTCAAAAATTCTTAGGATCTTTATTGCAAATATGGTTAGCACTCATGGCTCTATCAGCCTCCATATAATTAATCAAATAAGCCTGCTTCACATTGCCCATGATCATTTCCATAGACCAAACGAATGTGGCAAATTTAATGACCCTCTCTCTTTCTTACATTTGTTATAATTCATAGTACCAGGTAGCTACCAACTTGTTAATCTGGGGGCTGGAGGCATGTATTGCCAACCTTGAAGAGCAAGACACTCCAGTATTCAGGTCCCTTTCTTTTCTAAAGAGTCAGCATTCTTCCTGCTGTCCCAAGGCAGAATATCTGGCCTAATCTCAATAGTTGTAATCCCTCAAATAATTGCAGCTGAATCAAGCTATTGTCTTTATCTGGAAGCTTTCTTTCTTTTCATATCCATCTGGTCACACCAGTCTATTTCTACTCAATGGAACCCTGCACAAGTTCTCAGGACACAAACAGGCAGAACAGAGCAAGCCTCTCAACTAACTTTTTCTATTATAGTCCTTGTAAAGATCTCTCTTCTCTTGCAAGCCAATCCACACATTCTATAATTATTACAGTAGCCAGGTCTTTCAACTCTGATCAGAATCCACAAAGCTGTACTTATACTATTGCAAGTCATCTCTTAGACTTTGGTTTCACATCCTTCTACTTTTCTCCTCCAAGTAAGTTCCAAAAGGCCAAAAGCCACACAGGCAGATTTGCAGCGTCAAGGCCCTACTCATTTGGTATCAACTTTAATATTGCCATTACCTTCCCATTACAGGCACAAAGCAGCTGAATAAAAGGATCTTGTAGGAAGAAACAGTTTATTTTGGTTTACAGACTCAAGTGGAAGCTCCATGGTGGCAGGGGAAAATAACATGAGCAGATGCTTAATATTATCTCCCGATTTACACAAGGGTGACAAGAGCAGCAGGACAGTGTGGCAAGGAATGGCCTGGGGAAGCTATTACACTCATAAGTCAACCACCAACAATGCCCTGCCTCCAGGAGGTTCCAATTCTCAAATTGCATCCAGCTGGAGACCCAACATATAGAACACATGAGTTTATGGGAACACCATGCACACATGTTTAACTAATATTTCAAATATTATAACAACTCATTTTCAGAACATCTTTTTATCAATATTTTTATTGTCCAAAATTAGATACACTGTATTAGCAAATATTATGTTGTCATCCTTGATTCCCTCCTCCCTGTCTCCAATCCACTGGGTATCCTCCTTGGTGGACATAGTTTCCATACAGTAAGAGGTTATGGACAGCACAAGAGGCAGCCACCATTATGCTGACACTCTTTCTGCCACCTCTTCCACTTAGTTCCCTGAGTCATGATGGGTGAGATCCAAGACTGCTTTATTGTTGAGATCTTAAGGGCCTCTGTACTTCTGCGTTAAGTTGTGTTGGAAATCTCTGGTGTCTGTCACACTGAATTATCCTGGGTTGACTGATTAGCTGTTTTTATAGATCTCTTGCTATCCTGTTACTCTCTGAAGGGTTTCACTTGGGTGCTACATGATAAACCCGGGGTGGTTCATATCTTAACAGGATGTCAGCCCTCCACCTAAGTTAGTTGGTAGGGTTGGAATGACCTTGGTTCTCTCACTGCCTTCTGAAAAATAGAAACAAACTGCTTGCTTTTTATTTCCATTTGCTTGAAAAATTGTTTTCCATCCTTTCACCCTGAGGAGATTTCTGTCTTTAGAATAGAGGTGCATTTCTTGAAGACAGCAGATGGAAGGCCTATTTTTCTGAATCATCCTGCTAATCTGTGCCTTTTAATAGGGGAGTTAAGTCCATTTACATTCAGAGTTATAACTGTGCATTCTTGAGTTTCATTTCATTTACATCTTTTTGACAGTTTTCATTTCAGCCATCATCCTGGTCATGATCTCATTGCAATTATGACCAGGAGTTATTTTATTCTTATTTGGAGGTTGCTGTTTTGTCTCCCATGTGATCTTGTTGGCCTCTTCCATTGTGGGGCTAGGTGTCATAGGTTGGGGAGTCTCAGCCTGTATTGCTGTGGGGTTTTTTATGCCGTTGTTGTTTGTTTTTACCTTGGTTTTTGCCCATTTCTTGAAAAGGATCTAGTTTGATTGCTGTGCTGGCCACTACAAGATTCCAATGGGTATCCTGGGCTTGATCTGTTCTATGCACTATTTGTGTTTGGGTTAGTGTTGTAACCACAGAGGTGTTAGTTGCAGAGGTTATGGATATGCCAGCTGCTCTGGATTAGTATATGATATACAATATAGTATGGAGGTCTGAGACATTCTCTGTGTATAGAAACCATTGTGTGTTTCTCCTGGGGTGCTGTGTTATTCAGAGCAGGTCTACTTGCTCCTCTCCCCCCTCCTTATCCCAGTAGGGTGGGTTTTGAGATCTTCCTTTTACCCCTCAGGCAAGTGCCTGAGAGGGCACTTTTGCTCTCAATTTGGATTTGGAGCGAGGCCCTTTTGGAGTGCCATTTGGCCTGTTCTATCTGGAACAATGTTATGCCACTAGATTTAAGCTCAACCAGTACCTCTCCTGTCTGAGGCATTCTGTCCCCAGGCTGGTTCTATCTTTCAGCAAATTAGAAAGTCTTGCTCTTCAATGATTAGGTTGTGAGCTGCCACATTGGCCTCCTCCCCCCCCCCCAGGGGAACTGCAGATTCTTTCCCATTTGTGTTCCCCAGAGTTCCAGGCCTTTAGACACCCATCACTCTTTTCAGTCTTTAGGAAATTAGAACTCCCTGAACCTGAATCCTCCTTCTGTGTGCTGCTATGCAGGCCTACTCCCCAACAGGGAAAATGCAGATTCTCTTCCCATTTGTGTTCTTTGGAGCTCACAGCCCAGATAGACCTGTGCTACTCTCCAGCCTGTAGCTCACCGGGCTGGGTTCCACCCTTCCCCTTCAGAGGCCAGATGCAGAGCCCACAGGGATCACCTTCCCCCCACACTCTATTGACTAGCTTCCTCCCTCTCACATGAACAGCACATCTCACTGGCTTTCTTAGGATTATACAGACCAGGTTGGAGGTAGCTGAGTCACACCTGCTTTCTCTTTGTTTCACTGTATCTTAGCGGTCTGGTCAGTGGCCTTCACTGTCTAGCTCTGTATCTCTTTATAGGCCTGAACTGTCTGTGGTAAGACTTCTTGGTCTGGACCATGGTATAGATGCTTCGGCAGCTGGCCTGAGCCTGTAGGATGAGGAAGGCTGTGGGAGTGGCGGACTGTGGGAGGAGGAAGTCAGGGAGAGCAGGGTTCTGTTACAAGGAGGAAGGCAGGAGTGCAGGGGTCAATAGTAGCTGGTGGAAAGCCTGGGGAGAAAGCTTTGAGGCTGCTGAGAGGGTATCCAGAGACCTGGGGGACAAATAGAGGAGAGAGCCACCAGCCTGGGGGCTTATGTGAGAGGAGAGCTGCCAGGTCAGGAGCTTGTGCTAGAGGAAAGCCTGCCAGATCTGCTCGGAGTAGTCTGTAGGGCAGAACGGTGGATAGCTGTGTGGTGAGCCAACAGAGAGAGAAGAACAGTGTCCATCAGAACCTCTGGAAGGTTCCTGGCAGGTTGAAAGACTGGGTGATGGGTTGGGGAACAGAGGGAAAGTGAAGTACAAAGGCCCCCAATCATGGTTAGGGTCTCATGGTGTGGAAGTTCTGGGGGCAAAGGGAGAGAGAAGTGCAGGGGTCATTGGTGGCTGGGTGGAGGGGAGGAGGTTATGAGGATGGTGCAGAGCTGAGGGGTCACCAGAGAGGCCTGGCTGCCTGCATGGAAGTGTGGCTGGGTGGGGGTGGAGGATGGAAAGAAGAGGGTGTCAGGGACATCTTTAAAAGGTGATACACCATGTTTTTAAAATCAAGGGAATACTAATAAATATGTATTTGATATGCAGAGCACAAATTATTAGAATTTTTTATAAAGGTAATACGTTTTATTAGTTAGCAACATGATTAACCATGTAAAAATTTAGAGGACATTTGTTTCCCTGTATTGCATTGTGTGTGTGTGTGTGTGTGTGTGTGTGTGTGTGTGTGTGTGTGTGTTATTTTACTGTGGCAAATTATGACTTATTTTCAAAAAAGTTTTTCTTTATATTTCCTGATTTTCTGGAAATGAGATATTTAAGGGATCAAAATATGGCATGGATTCACTCCTGTACCTGCAGTATTGTGATAGTAAAAGTTATTGGTGGATACTAAACAACTTTTACTTTCTTCTCTACCCAACTTTTAAGTATAAAGAAAATATAAAGCAGCTTCAGTGCATTTTACATGGTGCCATAAAAGAAGTTCTATGGCCTTTTTCAGTTGTGTTGCTCTAATCATTACTTGTACTTGTGATAAACATTTCAACCTTAGATAATACAAAGCTCTCCTAAATATCAGATATGGATTTTTTAATTCAATATTTTTTGAAAAATATATTTATTTCCTTTTGCTAATCAACTACATTATTCTGTGCAATGCTTATTTGCTTCTCTGAAAAATATGAACCTGTTTGCAGGCATAATTAAAATAAAATTGTAGAAAGAAACTAAACAATTTTCCTCTTATCTGCTAGCATCCCGATTCTCTTCAAAATAATGGCATCCTGATTTATATTTCATATCATTTATTCAAGTTAAACACCTAAGTGAGGCTTACAAATTTTATAGTTCATGCCACTTAATATTTGCTCAATGTCCATTTCCAAATAAAAAATAATTACCTCATTATGTATTTTATACTTAGAAGAGTCAACTATGATTCCAAATGTTTGAACTCCAGGCCTAATTTATCTTCATTTTTAAAATTTGCTGTATTTATAAAAAAAACAAACATGACATATTATAGAGACAACTGGATTAAGCATATTAAAAATTCTTCACTAGAGCCAAATAATGTCACTGAATCTTCACCAATCCTCACAGTCATTATACTTCATGTGCCTCACTGTTTTATATACTCATACTTAAGCTTTAAGTAAATCTTTAATATTGGAAATTATATTTTGTCTGTAATTTTTATTATCTACATTGAAATAGCTAGTAAGTAACTGAGCTGATTTCAAAGCTACAACACTGAATCTGAAGCTCTGAGATTAATAGGTCTGTATTAGTAATGCATTCTGGGAGATAGTCACTAGGGAGATAATTGCTTATGATCACTCTTCTATGAAACCATTTAAATCTCCCACCACTGAGAACCTCTTTGCCCTCTCTATATATGTATGCCACAAGGGATGTAAAACTATAAACTTCACTTCCCTTTTTAAATGATTGCCAAGCAAGTGGAAAGACTTTTTAAGAAGTCATGAGAAGGAAATGAACTAGTTCCACATCCCTCATCAACTTCATCCACATGACAAACCCTTCTGTAGGTGTTCATTGTGCCATGAAACGTTCCATGATTAGCTTCTCTCCCTTCCCAGCGTGAAAGTAAAAACACCTTACACAATAAATTTCTATTGTGTCTAACTACTGATCAAACAATAAATGCCATTTTGCAAAACAAAAAAGTCCAATTATTTTCTGCTTCATACCTGGGTAGCAACTGGAAGCTGCATGATGTGTATGTCTGAAAATAAAGCGAGGATAGTTTAAGTCTCAACCATATTACCCATATTCTAGGGTTTTAGACCTAGAAAGAGCTGCCGAGTTTAAAGTGCCCCATCTTTCTTAACTTGCAGATGAAGAACCTTGGACTCAGAAAGGAAGAGTAACTTGTGTGGGACGATTTTAACTGACTTGTTCATAGATGTTGAGCAGAGAAGTCTTCTCTATGATCCTAGTGCATTCATAGCTTCATTGAATCAGTTGTTCTGAGGCAACTTGTCAGTGTTTCATGAAAATGAATTTATTTCTGTCTTTCCTTAATCTCACCAAAGTTACTCTATGCCCATTGTTGCTACCAAGCTCTTGAGTCATCTTGCCCAATACACAAGTCATTTGTTGATACTCCTAACACAGTCTATTTTATTTATGTTTTGTATTCTGTTTCTAAAAAAACTTAGATAAAAAGGTTTTAAATTCAAGAGACATATTTATTTTGATAACTGTTATTTCCTACAGGGTGATAACCACCCTAGAATGGTTAGAAATGATTTTACCTGCATTTGGGTTGTTTAGTGAGAAAATAGGATTGCCAAAAGAAAACTTGGATGAGATAGGATATGGTACTGCTCTCAGGAAAGTAGGATACACATATAGATAGGTACATATATAACCTCTACATACCATATATATGTATATATATATATATATATATATATGCCTGTATATGAAATACAACTAGATTTTATTAGGTAGGGTCTCACTCTACCCCAGGCTGAACTGGAATTCACTATGAAGTCTCAGAGTGGCTTTGAACATCTGGCAATCCTCCTACTTCTGCCTCCCGAATGAGATTAAACGTGTGTACCACCAAACCTGGCCCAACTAGAATTTTTGATCATATGATTATAATCATATATATGCATGAACAGTACATTATATAAAAATGTTATTTTTTATTTGATTGTTTTAGGATTTTCAAATATGCCAGTTAGGAAAAATAAAAACAGGAAAAAAATCAGCAGCTCATAGATTCAGCAAATAAATAATAAAACCCTTCAATGTAAGAATAGGGTCCCATAAAAATAGCTTTTAGATTAATCTCAGGAGAGCTGCCATCACTGTAATGAGTGAGGCTTGGCAGAACTAGCTTCACCTCCATTCCCCTGCTGTGACAAAACAACAAACCCTATACTTAGAACCTGCTTGCATTGTTGAGAGAAAATCTGTCATGTCACTTCCTGTATACCTTCTGATTGTGTTTATGGTATGGGACTGCTCTACAAAGTCTTTGTAGAATTGCTGTTATCAGATTTTCACTGCTATCACAAACCATAAATTACTATTCTTTTTTGGCAATCATCCACTTTCAATAGTTCTTTCCAGACCCTTCAAAGAATAGTGTAAGTATTTGGTAATTTTCTTTGAACCCCAACATTCACTTTGTCCACAGCCAGAGTTCTTTATTCATTGTTCAAAAGATGCCATTAGAAAAGCCTGTTTAATGTGTGTATTATATATATAAAGGGTGGTTTGTGATTTTGTTAGCCATTTCTCTTGAGCTATTGGTCACAATTACTACAATGTATGATGGCATGTTTGGTGTCAATTTTTCCTGGCTTTCATTTTATCTTCCGGGCTCTATGATCAAACATTTGTTCATACAGTGTTCTTAATCGACTCCTGCTACAAACATCAAAAATAACATTTTGTTCTCTCTAAAACCTATTACAAATGAATCTGAAGACAGTACAGAGTTTTGTTAATAAAAAGTAAGCTGTGTGCGATTTGGAGATGATCATAAAGTGACAACTAGTTTCTTCAAAAAACAATAGGACTTCCTCCATGAATTAAAAAAAATATTAATTTTGTTTTGTGTTATTTGCTATATTCTTCATATTTAGTCAAATACTAATAAGATCAATTGTGTATTGTATGAACATCCTTTGAATATAGGTAACCTTTGAGAAGCAAAAGTAAACACTCTCCAGAAAAAGATAGTAGAAAATTTACCATTATTTTAATATTTTTCTTACAAGGATTTATTCATGAATTATCACCGAGAAAAGGACAGGGAAGCCAAAGAAAAGAAACAAAAATAGAAACAGTTTCTTATAAAATTATATAGTGAAGAAAAATGTGATAAATATTCTAAAAATAAATACAAATAAGTTTATAGGAAATTAGTCAATAAACCAATTAAGATTTAAACACTTTTAAATTCTAGCATCAAGATATAACATATATAAATGATGAATGCAAGGAGTTAAAAAGGCAGGCTCAGAGTATTTAGAAATGTAGAATCCAAGATTCTCAAATGAACCTTGACATACATCTACATACACACAAACCCTTATTTTTTACGAATTTGGCAGAATTATTTAGGGTCAATTTTAGCCTTTGACCTTTTTTTATTTATTTTTATTTTTTTCTTTATTGTTCATAATGAGTTACATTGCTTAGTGGGCCAACCATGAGTTGTTATCCCCAATTCCCCGTTGCCCCCCTTCGCCATCCCCAGTCAGCTGGATATCCTCCTCTGTGGGCCGTCTGGATCAGTCTTTGTGGTAGGGGACCATGGATAGCCCAGTCTTCAGCCGGGCTCTCATGACCCAAGTGTGTTGTTACTGAGGGGTGCCAAGTCTCTGATATTGTCCCCCACCACGGCTCTCACAATCTTTCCGTCCCCTCTTCCGCTGAGTCGTGGTGGGTGAGTATTGAGACTGCTTTAGTGTTGTGAGCTTAGGGGTTTTTGTGTCGAGATTCGTTGGTTTCTGTCACACTGGCTTACCTTTTGTTGATTGAATGGCTATGGCCTTTGAACTTTTGAAACATGAAAGTTTCCAGCCTGTTTATCATCAGCAAAGGTGCGCTTCAAAGGTTTCTAGCAAGGACTTTTGCATGTCCATACTTTGTTTTAAAGTTGTGATTTATAGATGCAAGTCTGTAATGTTCTTTCTTCAGAGACACAGCTATTTCAGTTCCATAGGCCTTATGATGTGACTTTTCCCCCTTTTCTGTTTCTCTAGATGTGTACCACCTCAAGAGGTTCACTGCACTGCACTCCCACAGGGATAGACAAAGAGCAGCCCTGGTAGAGACCATCATCACTGGTCACTACAGCACCATGGATAGCACCTTCATCATTTAACTAGTTAACTTCTACAACTCTGGAATGGCTTCCCTCAAATTTGCTACTTAACATCACTTCTCTTGGGTCCTTAGAACCAAAATCAGAGAAATAAGTTTCTTTTTCATTGGTTTACTAAGGATATTCTCTTACAGTAAGAAGAATGAAGATAGTGACATTTGACAAGTAATAAGTTAAACATAAAATAAGCAAAAGAAAAGCCACATATCCTCTTGAAAAGTAGTTCCAACCAGACTTCACAGCAATGATGTGCAACATGAACTGTAGGTCACACTATGTATGTTAATTTGTCAGTTAATCACTGTTTGATTCTCCAACATGGAGACGAGGGTTGGGTTAGACAGAGCTTCCAAGGACATTAGAGCCTCGTTGAGGAAGCTGTAACCCTTAGGTGTATGTTAATCAGCACTTTCTAGAAAAACATAAAGCCAATTTTGTGGATATTCACGCATATATATGGTGTAGGTATAGAGAGGTATTAGAAGGACTTGGATCCCTTGAGGATCGGTGCTAAGAAGTGTCAGCACAATTCCAATCTGAGCCCAAGGTTCTGAGAGTGAGGAGGGCAAATGATGTTAGAAGTTTGCAGTTTCATCCAAAAGTCCGACAATCAGGAAAGATGATTTTTTTTCCCAGTATGAAAGAGAAAAGAAAGGAGAGCAAAAACTTTTGATGTTTCAGGCCAAAACTCATGAGAAGACACATCTCATTTCAGTGCAGTCAGGAAGGTGGGACTTCATGTTACTTGGTTTTGGTTGCTTCCTTGAGATGATTAAATTTAAATTTGGGCTCTGTGCATGCTAGGCCAGTGCTCTGTCTCTCACATGTATCCCGAACCCAAGCCCCTCTGATACTGTTTCTGATCTTTCAGATTAAGCATTCTAATTTTTATTTATTTATTTGTTGTCAAGCAGAGATAAAGAAGGGGGAGCGAGAGAATGAGGTATGGTAGGAGGAAAGAAGGCAGGAAGGGAGGGACCAAGGAGGAAGGAAGGAAGAAACAGAGAATGGGTGCATCAGGGTCTCTTGCCACTGCAAACAAACTCCAGACACATGATCCCCTTTGAGCATCTGGCTTTAGGTAGGTACTGGAGAATTGAACCCAGCCTGACAGGCTTTGTAAACAAGCACCTTAAATCATTGAACTATCTCCCTGGCCCACCAGATTAAGCTGAAATTCATTAGTAGGAAAAATACAATTCAGAGTTTAGAATGTTTTGGATTTTGGAATACTTTGTGTTATATATTGAGTTCTCTTGGTATATGACCCAATTTTATACATCAAATTCATTTATGTTTTATACATCTTATACATATACAATACTTTAGTGTGCCTATGTTTTGCCTGAAGTGCCTGAACTCAGAGGTGGAATTTTCCACTTGCGATGTGGAGTTGGGATCTTTTAAGATTTTGTGCTGGGCGTGGTGGGTTAGACAGAGCCTCCAAGGACATTAGAGCCTAGTTGAGGAAGCTGGAACTCTTGGGTGTGTGTTAATCAACATTTTCTAGAGAGTTGGATCCATTGAGGATGGGTGTTGAGAAGCATTAACCCCAGCACTCAATTGACTGAGTTAGAAGGATCATTGTGAAATTTAGGCCAGCCTTTGATATGGTGTGAATTTTAGGACATCCTTGGTCAAAGTAAAACCTTGCCTCAAAAAAATTTAAAAAGTAAGATTTAAATAAAGATGAAAAAGATTTCCATACAAAGGATATTCATACATTCAGTGGAGAGTACAAGATTCATTTCCATAAGGGACAATCAGGATCATCTAATTATTCAGATAAACTGAGTCAGATCAACTGAGGAAAGGTACTTATGTAAATTAATAGGGATGATTATCAAGTTATAGGATGAAAAGACACATGGAATTAAAAGAATTTGTAAAAATGTATAAGATCAAAAAAGATAAATACCATTAATAATGTATTTATAATAAGCAGTAAGAAAATAATTTCAATTAGACTCAAATGTAAATTAATCTATAAATTTAAATTTGATTTAAAAATCTATGTTAATCCTTGCAATAGAAAATTATATAATTAACACAGTGATATAGTTAAAGTAATATAATACTTTAAAAATAAGGTATTATTTAATACAAATGGCAAAATGAACTTCACAATGCACATAAGCATAGGGGATAATATATATTATATTAATTACATATATATTATGAATTAATATATAAATGTATATGTACATATGAATATATGTGTGGCTACCAGTAAGTAAATTAAAATTTGTATAATAAATAAATTCAAAATATAGGATTATATGGAAACTATGTAACTTTCTGTTGAGACAGTCCAATGTAAATGAACTGTAAATTGGTAAATGAAAACTGGAAGACTTTATACATCAAAGCAATTTTATGATAATTATAATATAAAAGGCAGAGTTAAAAATAAGTATGATTATAACCATGATAAATATTTTACACTAATAAACATGTCAATCAAAAGGAAGATTTTCTAACTTAAGTATTCATTAACATGGACAAAGAAATATATAATTGTCCAATTCCAGCAATAAAGTTTAAATCAATTATGTACCTGTACAAATAAATCGATAATTATTAGCCTCTTGCAATAAACTTTAATAGACTTCAGTAAGACATATAATGAGTGGATCAAGATATTCATCATAGGCCTACAATATTTGAAAAATAAAAATGTCAAACAACACCAAATTCACATTTGCATAATGTTTCATTAAATAACTAGAGGTTATTAGCCTACTCAAGTTTTACATGAAACATTTATCAAACAGGCTATGTTCTCAGCTATAAGTCACAACTCATTTATTTTATCAAAGAAGTAGAATATATGAGAAACATTCTCTGACCACAGTACTGACAAGACATAGTAATAAATAAACATCATATTTTACATATATTTATAAACTAAGCAACTTTTCTGTAAATAATCTATATATATTGAAGAAAATCATAATAAATACTTCAAAATGATTTTACACTAAATGAAATTGAGACATACTTGTATATAAACCTAGGATAGCAGTCCAGACAATGATTGTATTGGAGTTATTAAATATTTAAATGAACTAAATATTTATAAAATAAATTATGGATAATTCAAAGACAATAGAGAACTGAGAATGATAAATACAAACAGAAGTTAGCTCATATGATGCAAATATAACAGAAGCATTTTTTCCAAAATTGAAAATGATCTAAGACAAATGATATATCAGAATATATAAGAAAGTAAGGAAATAAAACTTCCAAGAATGCTACCAGCATATAAATATTGATGAGAAAATATGACTTACTGAACAAAAGGGTTTTAAAAATTTAGGAGTAATTTGAAAAGTCCCAAGAAAAAAGTCACCTATCTCATTCAGACTAGGAATGTATGTGAGATCTGAAAACACTAACAGACACACATGCACACACACATGAAACTGAATTTCAAAGCAAACTTTAGTCCAAAATGATGGTACAAAATGATGATACAAAACTCTTTCAAACTTTTTGAGAACATATCAAAAATTATTGTAAAATATTATGTATGATATATATTATGTACATGTAAAAGAATATATAATATGCTTACATTAGTTTTATTTCAGAAAAGGTGTTTTAACTTTGGAAAACTGAAATGTTAACCTATAATGTTAAAAAAATATCAAAAGAGGCCTGGTAGAGTGGCACACATTAAAACCCAGCACTCATGAGTCAGAAATAGGAGGATGGCTATGATTTCCAAGCCAGCCTGGAATTACAGAGTGCATTAATAGAGAGCTGAGAAATGGCTTAGTGGTTAAGACATCATTTGCCTGCAAAGCAGAGGACTCCAAGTTGGTTTCCCCAGTACCCACGTAAGCCAGATGCACAAGGTGGGGCATGTGTCTTGAGTTCATTTGCAATGGCCAAAGGACCTAGTGTGCAAGTCTCTCTTTCTCTCTTTCTCTCTCTCCCTCTTTGTCTCTGCCTCTTTCTCTTTCTCTCTCAAATAAATAAAATAATTTTTTAAAAACAGCAAATGTTAAAATAAAAGGGGGCAAAACATGCATAATACATTCAGGTGGAAAAGGTATTGCGTGGAAGAAAACTCATTTTTAATTTATTAAGCACAAGAAACAAAGCAATAGAGCTGTCTAATTTAAAATGTACAAGCTGATGGAATTACTCAGTGATGTTAGCAGTGGAGAGTTCTTAGATGTGGGAGAAAGACATAGTGACCAGCAGACACATGAATCCAGGTAGCATTGAATTATGTATCTACAATGAGGCACATCTTCAAAACTTCTTCAATCTCAATTATTTCTACATTTTAAGTATCACTAAAATATATAATTTGTGTTATGTTTTAATAAAGCATTATGTAAAAGGAAGATTGCTTAAAATGTATTGTTAGCAAAAGAATCTAGAAAGTTGACTTTGAATCTAGAAAATGGCAAAGTTCCCAATGAACTGGTTCCCAATGAATCTCTTCTGAATTCATTGTTTTAGTACATGTGATTTGTTTCATGTTTCTAATCATTGGAAAAAAACTCAAAACAGATTGCTTTCTCTCTTATCCCTGCTTTCATATCTCTATGCAGCAGAAATAACAGAAGAAAGTGGTGACTCTCCTTTCTGTTCAGAGGGAAATCATTTGTTCCTTGCAAACTCACTGTCTTTCTGGGTCCTACTCTGAGGTTTCTCATAACTCCCCTGACAAAAAATAATAAATAAAATGTTTTTAGGCATTTCCTATTTCTTTAGCCTTCAACCCTTTACAAATCACAGTATTATCAACAAAAAGAGGAAAGTGAAGTGTTAACTTGTGAAAACATAAGGGTAAATATCTACTAATTTTTCTATAGGTATAACATAAGTAGGTAAATATTTGGGGGATTAGTTTTTAAATTTGTAAATGTGAATATTTTCTATACTAACAAATTAATCTCAGAAAATGTGAACTCATTCACCTTACCACCACTGGGTTATCCAAACGAGGAAGGTCAGATAATTTCTTCCTGGATGCCACGGCTCAAATCAAGAAACTCCACTAGCATAACATTTGAAAGATGATGAGGAATCTATTCTGCTAGGAAAAAAAAAAACCAACAACAAGAAATGAGAGAGACGAGGAAAGGATGGAAGGAGGGAGAAATTATGGGAAATAAAAAAAAAAGAGAGAAAAATACAGAGGTAGCTTCGAACACTAATCCTTTTCCAAGAGCCAACTGTGACCTGAAATCAGTTTGCTTATGGATGCTCTGGGTATTTTATTATAAATTCTAATTTCTGGTTTAGATAAATTCAAACTCTTCTTTTATGTGGAGACAGAGCTCAAAATTACATCAACCAATACTGATTACTACTGCTGTAATTTAAAATAACAAAAAAGTACATATTAGATTGCAGTTGTTATCAGAAGAATAACCCCAATGAACTAGATTTTTTTCCCAGTTACTTATAGAGACTGAGGCCTTCGAGCCAAGATGACTTTCAGAACTCTCTGAAACAGGGATGTGAGTGGAAATGGGGCCTGGAGCCTGGGAGTGGGCACAGCATTCCAGAAGCAGGATGCTGGCCCATAATTCAGAAAAAATTATTGTTGATTGATATGGACAGAGTTGAATAAAACATGTATTGACTATGTGGTTGTTAACCTCATTGCTGAAAAAAAAAACATTAAGCCAGAAGAAGCACATGGAAGGAAAGGGTTTATTTGATTTACAGATTCAAGGGGAAACTTCATGATGGCTAGGAAAATGATGTCATGAGCAGAGGCTGGACATCACTTACTGGTTAACATCAGGTGGACATCAGGAACAGGATAGTTTGCTAAAAACTGGCAAGGGAAAGGTGGCTATAATACCAAAAGTCTGCCCCCAACAACATACTTAAAACAAGGTTCCAATTCCAAAACTGCCATCACGTGGTGAGCCAATCAGTCAAATCACATAAGTTTAAGAGGCACAACTAGTCAAACCATCACATTCTGCCCTACCCCCCATAAACTGATAGCCATACATGATGTAAAATACAATGCATTAAGTCCAATTTTAAAAGTCCCCATAGTTTTATCAACCCTAATGCTGTTCAAACATCCTTAAAGTATAAGATCTCTTAATGGAGCCCTTATACCCCCCAAAATATCCATATAATTTCACAGAATAAACATTCACACTGAAAAAGATGGCATTTGGCATAGCAAAGACAGATTGAACCAATACAAGATTTAAAACAAACAGGGCAAACATGAAATTCTATAACTCCAAGTCCAACAAATCTAACCAGTGTCTGGAGCTCTAATTCTGCCCCTCCAGTCAGCCTTCTCACAGTCCTGGAGTGGCGATGGCCACTCTTCTTCGTAACCATCCCATAGTCTTGGCATCTCCATTGGACCTCCACTGCAACCCACAATTCATTCTCATGGCTCTACTGAGCCTACTACACACACAGCCCATGGCCATTTCCAAGAAATAAAACCAGGTTGCACGTCTAATGAACCTCTCTTTCCTGAATTAGTTATATTCCACTGTACCAGGTAGGCCACCAATTTGCTAATCCAGGGTGGGAATAAAGCTAATTTTGAAGAGCAGGACACTCCTTCTGCATTCAGGCCCCTTACTTGCAAAAGAGTACAAATTCTTCCTGCTGTCCCAATGCAGATCACCTGGCCCAATCTCAATAGTTGTCATCTCTCAAGGAATTGCAGCTGAACACGCATCTGTTTCAGCTCAAAGATGTTATTTCTTCTGTACCATATCCATCTGCTCACACCAGTCCATTTCTATGCAAAGCAACCCTACACAAGCTCTCACAACACAGGCAGGTAGATCACAGCAAGCCTTCTATTGGCTTTCCTTCATCACCTACAGAGTTCAGAAAAGGAAGCACCTGGTGAGATAAGCTAAAATGAATATAGCAGCTGACAGAATAGGAGCTTGTACCTCTGGTACCTAGGGTGAGGCCAGCTTTGTACTCTACATGTGGATAGCTGTATAAAAATAAGCTTCATCCTCAGTGTTGATTTAGCTTTGCTAGTCCCTTAAACTTTATACTAATCAAAAGAAGGAATATGAAGCTAAAGCCTGAAACTTTATCCAACATCAGGAAAGTAAATGTGAAACTTTTGTATCTAGTCACTAAAAAATCCTAGATTGCCAGTGTTACCTGGCTCCTAGGGCAATTAATTATATTTACTTAATATGAGCATGTAGTCTCTGCTTAGGGACCCTGGGTGGTAGTTTCTTTATAAATCTTTCTTTTGTTAGAAAAAAGGGGAGAAATATTTTGGAAATATTTTCCATATTAGCATGAGACAAATGTTCTATGCTTTGTTTGGTTATTACTTGACGGATACTATTACTTTTCTAATCACTAAGGTGCATCTTCTTTGTGTATTATCATAACTTACTTCATGTTCTTTAAGACCTAGGGAACATAGAAAAAGGGGCAAAAAGACCCATAGGGTAGAAAGGAGGGTTTGAGGGCACTGTCCTCCAAACATGAGTGACCTCACAGTGCATACTGTTCTCCCTAGAAGGTCTTCATAATACTGAGTCCATCTACCATAGAAGGAAGAGGAGGAAGAAAGACAGAGACACAAAAAACAGAAAGACCACTTGAAAAGAGAAGGGTGCTGAGGAGAAAGAGTGGGACAGGGAGGAAAAAAGAGGAAAATGGGAAGAAAACATGATCAAATTAGAGTATGTTAATGTATTAAATTTCTAAATTAAAAATAGAACAATCTTTACAACTGAACATTATCATTCAGATTTTGAATAGCAAGGAGTTCATGCATGTGAGGCTTGGTTGGCAACCTACCTCTCTTTCTCTCTGTATTACTGTCTCTGTTTCTCCTTTGTTTCCTTCCTCCAACCATCCTTCCCACCCCCTTCTCTTTCTTCCTCTTTGCCAGCCATCAAAGGGAGCAGTCTCATGGAACCACACACCTGAAACCTTGATGTTCTGCTGCATTACAGATGGAAAGCACTGAAGCCATGTGACAGAGGTTGGATGTCAGAAATCATATGCCAAAATAAACCTTTCCTCCTTTAGGTTGATTTTATGAGGAATGTTGTCACAGTGTCAGAAAACTGGCTAACATACTAAACTTGGATACATGAAAACCCAAAGTTTTGGGTTTCTGATTATGCAGAATTATTTTGGAATCAGGAAGAATGTTCAAGGTTTTGATGTGCAGTGGAAAGGTGTGGGAATAACAGTTAATAATCCAACACTTTTTAAACAATGAATTACGGAGTTTATAAACCCTGAAACACAAAATACATGAGAGAAAGTATGAAAATAGAGATACTAAAAATCAAATTTAGCGGGAAAATTCAGGGGTAAATCTCTGTGAGCAATTAAGTAATACCTTTACCAATCGCCTTTTCAACATATTATTATTTCTAACATCCATTTACTTTGTTTTGTTTTGTCTGCATGAGACTCATCCCATGTTTACTATAAAAAAACACAAGCCTGGAAAATAAACTTTAAATTTTAATATAGCTCCCAATAAATGTATTATTTAAACAAAGCTGATCTTAAAGTATTTAGTTTGAAGAGAGTATATGTAAATATTTGTATTAAATATATATTTAATGAATCACAGATTAATATTAGAGGCATGTTTATGATTTAGTGCCAGAAAAATATTTAATGTTATAGAATTTATAAAACTTAACAGAAAAAACTTTCAAAACAGTAATGATAAAGTGATGTAATAAAAATATTTTAATAATATACATATTACTATAAGTTTTATTATATTCTATTCCTCCATCCCATTCATCATTCTTATGTATATCCCAAAAATTTGAGCATTGTAGCTTTATATCATGATTTTATATCTGATAATTCAACTTAATTTTAATTGTTTATTATTTTCTTTTACATAAATTTGACATTATTTAGCTCAGTTGAAACATGTATTTTTTTAACTTTTGCAGCATTACTATGTATGATTAGTATGAGAGAATGACGAAGGGAGAAGGGAGAAGTCTCCACATTATTATTGAACTTTCTGTATATAAATTTTAGTCTTGATTTAATTCAGTGCAGTTTCATAGCTTGAAACTTAGAGTAATGTGTCCTAAAATTCCTGTCTATATTTGTTTCACATTGCCTTTTATTTTAAAGTTTGTTTTGCTTTCAATATAGATCTAGCCCAAGCTGACCGATAATTCACAAGTCAGTCTCATGCTGGCCTCAACTTCATAGCAATCCTCCTTCCTCTGCCTCCTTAGTGCTGGGATTAACTTTTAATTTAAAATTTCTACTTACATTGACCCTTATATCATAGATTAAAAATAAATATCCTTTCATGGTCTTTCGGTTCCACTTTAATGAAATTTTTTCAGTGTCTCAACCATATAATGATCAGAAAAAATGATCTCTCCCTATTTTTCATCTGCATAATCCATATTTCATAGTTGTAAAATTTTATATTAGCTTCCTTCTTTAGTCATCATAGCTAGAATTATATGTGAGGATTCCTCTTGGTTCTACTTAATATCAACTTGAGTAACATTTTATTTCCTTTCTTGCAAACAGGAGAAGGCAGTTGGCTGTCCCTTACTTGCTGGGAACATCTCAGTCATAACACATGTTCCTCTTGGGCCCACTCTTGTATCATAGGGGAACTTTCTTCAAAACTTGGTCTGTAGATAGAACTTTTTCTGGATAAGGATCTGGAATTTCACCACTGCCACACTGGCTTCAGAGGTGAAATAATTCATGAGATAACATATCTTTAATTTCTTATTGATTTATAATCCTAAACTGGCATGCTGTTACTGGTAGCCTTCCAGTCATGTATATATTTTTTTCCAAATGGACAAATGGGAAAAATTGCATTAAATATATTTTGATAACATAATTAGAAATAATATCCCTGGCAAAAAAATTTTTGGCATGGCATCCATCATAGCAACTATTATTTGACTTTAAATTTATGTAGTAAGGTTATAAGTTAAGTAGGGAACGGCAATTTATGATTATTATTAATATTTTATGGTTGCCTGGAAATTAAGGATTAAGAAAAATTCTCAGAGAAAAATATCATGGAAAATCCAGAGAAGACTGCAATCCAGCTTTGCACTTTGGACCAGGTAGCTGACCAGGGATATTCTGCAGGCACTATTTGAGCTCAAATTCCTCAGAAAAAAAAAAAAAAAAGAAGATTTTTCAGCAGATAAATTAGGGATAAAAACACTAACTAGAAGCATTCCAGGGGTAGAGATTGTTGTGTAGCAGATTTTTATGAGTTGGAATATCCATCCCTAAATAGAGGAAGGAAGCTATTCAGAAAGTCAAGCTTGGGGGGAACACAATTTAGGAAGTCACACAGCCAGTCCTCAAGGAAATAGGTTTGAAGGGCAGAGAGACTCAGGTAGTCAACAACCCTGGAGAGGTTACATGACTCTACTACCATCAGGCTATATATACAAAGGGGGAACAGCTACTTGGGGCAAGACTCTGATTGAACTGCCTGCAAGTCATGTGGTGTGCTCTTTGTATAGACTGAACAGTGTACCTGCCTGCAGGTTGTGCAATGAACTCCAGAGATGCAGCTCCTTGAGTCGTCACCCATGCTGGGGCGGGCTTTATGGTTATGCAGCTGTGTTTGATTCACCCATGCTCCTGTAAGCAACCCCCCCACTCTGCTCTGTCAGTTACCCAATAAACTCAGTGGTTCATCAGAACTGGTTTTGGTGTAATCATCCTTTGGTTTGTCATCTGTGCCCCAGCTGGGGTGTGAGATGTGTGTTCACTTGGCCCAAGTGGAACTTTCCCACAGCAGAGATCCATGCCTTTTGCAGGCTTAGCTGGAATGAAGGAAAAGTGTGAGGAAAAATTGCTCATCACTCATCCTCAGTTCATGCTGCCTACCCAGAAACCCAGCAGGAAATGAATGGTAAGGTAACACAAAATTGGTAGTGGGAAAAACCTCTAATAGAAGGGAAGAAAATCCTTTCAAAAGAGATAATACTATTTGTTCCCTTAGAAACAATGAAAAGGATATAGTTATAGGTTTTATAACATAAGACAGAAAGCTAAAATAATGGTACATTTTATTTTCAATTATTAGACAGTTAGAATTATTTCATATTTGACAAACATAATTTGTATACATTTTGATAAATGCTAAATTAGGTTCACAAAAACAAACCATCAATTTACATGGTTATTTTTGTCAAACCACTCAAAATTTATACTATAAGAAAATTTTTAGGTATATATAATATTGCTATTATATTTATGATTATTTTAACAACACATATTTTATGGAACATTTTGAAAAATATAATATTCAATTATTTTCAATTGTTTCTTTTCTGTAAACATTTACTTCACTGAACAACCTGAGGAACTCTTTCCTTTATTGAGTCCTCCTTGATCTATACTAATTCTGAATGATATTTACCCCTTTATGTGGCATTTTATCTTATTTTTTAACTTTTATTTACAATTTTCATACATATGCATAATTTTTTTTCATCAAAACCCAGTGATATAAAGGAGAGAGAGAGAGAGAGAGAGAGAGAGAGAGAGAGAGAGAGAGAGAGAGAGAGAGAGAGAGAGAAAGAGTATGGCAGGACCACTAGCCATAGCAAATGATCTCCAGACACATGTGCCACTTTGTACATCTGGCTTTACATGGGTACTGGGGAATTGAACTCTAGTCCTTAGGATTTGCAGGCAAGTTCCTTAACCGCTAAGCCATCACTCCATTTCCCTGCATTTTATTACTATCTACAAAATGCTGAAATGAACATCTGCCATTAGAAGCAGATGGCTTCATGAGGGCAAAAATATGTGATCCCCAGCACCTGTTCTAAGCATATACCAAAAAATAAATTATGGAAAAATGGTTGAAACTACTTTAAAATATCTTTATAGCTTTAGAGTAAGTTTAATCTT
This sequence comes from Zapus hudsonius, assembly GCA_004024765.1. Taxonomy (NCBI): domain Eukaryota; kingdom Metazoa; phylum Chordata; class Mammalia; order Rodentia; family Dipodidae; genus Zapus; species Zapus hudsonius. Next base: position 44,332 of record PVHP010002415.1, read on the forward strand.
CTGTGCTCATTCAAATGTATGGATTTATCTGAAATATTAAAAAAATACTAGCCCTCTATTATTCTGAGGAGTACCTTCCAAGTACCACAGTAGAAGTCTGTAACCATAACAATACCTGACCTGATTTATATACTATGCATTTTCTATGCTTACATACCTATGATAAGGCTAAGTTTACAGATAAAGTTCTGTGGGAGATTAATACAGAATTAAAACCTTACAGTTTAATAAAAGTAACATATGAAATGTGGTCTCTTTCAAATTACCTTATTATACTATAGATTTTTAGCAATTTCAGCATGCATTTTTCTTTTCACTTGTCCTATTACTCTTTCTTGTATTACTATTCTTTAAGATTGTTACTTAAATTTATGCTGGGAGATATAAACAAATATAAAGGCCCTCTAGCGAGGACAGTACTACCAGACTAAAGAATGATTCCATCTCACTGTGGTTATCCTATGAGTTCATTAAAGTTACTTTTAGAAGTGAGAATGACTCTCAAACAGCAGCAATAATGAAAAGTCCCACCTTGGCATAGATGCTGATTTCTCCATAGCAGCTTAGATGAATTCCCCACCTTTAGTTCACAGATCACCTCTTGTATATTCCAACTTCTCCCAAGTTAATAAGAAGCTGTGCCAGAATTACATGCAGCTGGAAGGGAGTCTGTGGCTGGAATCTCAGGTGAGATTTTAATGACTATTCCACCTCCTCTATTATCTCTGAGCCTATGACTAGATTCCTAATGTTGCTCAGGATTTCTTGCAAGAAATCACAGTTGTTCTGAAAAGAGTGTTCTACAATAAAGACCCAGTTACTACCTTTCCTGAATGTATCTGGGATTTTGTGTGTGTGTGTGTGTGTGTGTGTGTGTGTGTGTGTGTGTGTGTGTGTGTGTTTGGGGGGAAGGGGGAGTTAATAGTTTCCTCTTCTTTGTTCTTATAAGCACTTAAAATTCCTTATATAGATGATGACTATTTTTATTAATATAGTTGATTACAGGCTTTAAGATACTAGGCATCAATCATAACAACTGTCATTTGACTTTAAAGTTATGTAATTAGGTTATAGAAATAGATGAAAGAGTGAATGGGTGATAGTGCATAAATAAATGAAATGTCACAAGTTCTCTTTGTACCCACTTTTCTCACTTCCCATTCTGTGACATCATATCCTCATCATTATCTTCCAAACAAGCTAGAACACAGAGACCATCTGATTGCTCAGCACTCTAAAATGGCTCCCATATTTTATTAATTTTTTTATTTTTATAATATATTATTTATTTAATTGCAGGAAGAGAGAAACAGAGAGAAGAATGGAGGAAGAAAGAAAGACTGAGAGAGCAAGTATGTGCCCAGGCACACCAGGACCTCTAGACATTGTGAAGGAATTCCAGTTGCAGATGCATGTGGCACTTTGCGCACCTGGCTTTATGTGGGTATTGGGGAATTCAATCCAGGTTGTGAGATTTTGCAGGCAAGCACCTTAATTTTTGAGCCATCTCTCCAGCCCTCAAATTTTACTTCTTACATGCATTAAGCTAAACTTCATCAAATGTAAGATAGCCAGTATGTATACTATTGAGAAAATGCTTAGGGTTTTCTTGATTCATAATTAATCAAAACATAAAATAAACATCTGGGATTTGATGAAGCTATTGTATGAAAATTTGATGAAGTATAGAATCATGGCAAGGTTACCTTCTACATCAACTATCACCTTTGGAAACTCCCTGAATGAAATTCAATGGATTCTTTTCTCATGAACTCTATAGCAGCTTTGCAAAATTCATTTTAAAATTTTGTGTAGAGATGAGATTTTAAAGAAAATGAACTATATTTCCTTAGATTAAAAATGCTTGGGCAGTATGGTCTTCACTAATTTAAAAAGCAGAGCTGAAACAGCACAGATATAAAGTAAAACAGCAATTTAAAAACTGTAATAATTATGATTTAATAACATGATATTTTGTTCATGCTTTGAGATGATATGCAAAGTAGAAAAGCATTTGACCTTATATTTTCACACATAAATGCACTTTAAATTAAAAAGTATTAGATAATATCACCTTATTAAAACAGATTCTTTCCAGAACCATTCAGTTGAATAAAATTATTACTAAAAAATCTTTAATAGCACTAAATGAAGGTCAGTAGTTCTTCACAGATATAAATGTTAAGTCAAGGTTTGTAAATTTTTTTCCCCTACAGTGATAGTACCTGAACTAATAAGTCCTAAATTTGTAAACATGCAACTTAAATTTTGAAATAAGCCAACAACACTGGTTGTTTTATTAAAAAAAAATATAACACCAGTACTAAGTTTCAGAAATTTTTTCCAACATGGTGAGGTTAATTTACATAAGACAAATACAAACAAGCATTAGAACTATCTTGTTTAAATGAGTAAATAAAATAAAAAGCAAGTTCTTTTTTGTATATTTACAATTAAAATAAGAATCATATATCAAATAGTATTTATAGATGGATAATATTTGTTACGCATTCTCATTAGAGTTTTATTCCTTTTTTTGTTACAGTCCCACTACATTACTATGCTAGTATTTATAGAAGTAGCATTAACAAAAATAAAGCTTTGGGCAAAGTGAAATAATATGATGATTACAGAGAAAAGTTTAAATAGAAAATTCAGAATCAGTAGCCTTTCCAAGAGGACTATCATGCATATTTTTCACCCATATATTCCACTATTTTTTCTTATTTTCAGTCTCATCTTACTCACATTTAACTTGCTTCTTTTAGTGTAAAATGTCACCAGGACCAGTGACAGGCATAATATTAAGACTTAGCCCTAATGACTTACTCCATCAGCCAGGCCCTACCTCCTAAGGCACAAAGTGGGGACTGAGCATTCAAAACATGATACTGTGAAAGATATTTTAAAGCCAACTATAACAGTTAATATGGAAGCAGGTGTCAATGGAACTTGAAGCCTAATGAAAGTTTGAGGCACAACTTGATAGAATAAGTTCTGGAGACAAAGGGTGTGACAAACCCTGGAGATCCCTGAAGGTATACCTCTCTTCCGGACATGGAGTTCAGTGCTGGTATTGCTTGGTAGGTTTGAGATTACACACAGTACTGTTAAATATCCCAGTTTCCATTTTCAGTGAAACAGGTGTCTGGGATTCACACAACCACAGCCTACACTTTCAAAGATTTTCTCATATTTGATTTTATGGCACTTGAAAACTAGTTCTTGGGGTCAGTAGCTCACATATGAGATGGTAAAAGATGTAATGTAACATTCTTGAAGGAAGGGAGCATACTCCAAGTTCCTATGTCGACAGTTATGGAAAACCATGTGCTTTGAAGAATTTCATATGTCCCTACACTCTATCTGCTGAAAAGACACAGAATTCATATTAATATGTCACATTCATAAATTGAAAAATAAAGTGTTAAACAATTTTAACGTACTCAATACACAGAATCAAATTAACATCTATTCCAGGAACTTATCTTGTTGTTACGAATTTTGTTGTTGCTTTATTCCCCATGCCCTCTGTGTATTTCTGAACTACCACTTTCTTTTAACAGGCAGGGAATCCTTTTATATAAACCCATGAGAGGAAACGTGTGTCTATTTATTTATTTTTTTTAAATAATGGGTCAAAAAAAGAATGGATCAAACAAGAAATCAACAGGAAATTCAGAATTTCCTAGTGACAAATGATAATGAGGACAAAATCTATCAGAACTTCTGGGACACAAGGAAGGCTGTCTTAAGGGGGAAATTCATTGCACAAAATGCCTTCATAATAAAGACAGAGAGTTCTCAAATCAACCACCTATCCTCCAACCTAAGGTCATTAGAACAGATGGAAAAGTTCAACCATAGTAGCTCAAGATTCAAGGAAATAAATAAGATGAGAGCTGAGATTAATGACTTGGAAACAAAGAAAAGAATTTAAAAAATAGACAAATCAAAGAGTTGGCTCTTTGAAAAAGTTAATAAGATTGACAAACCCATGGCCAATCTAATCAAACAAAGAACAGAGAAGGCCCAAATCAACCAAATCAGAAATGACAAGGGAGAAGTCACAAAGGACCCTGAAGAGATTGGAAGTATCATCAGGTCATACTTCAAAACCTCTACTCCACAAAATTAGAGAACCAGGAAGAAATAGATGAATTTTTGGACACGCACTAATTACCAAAGCTCAGCCCAGAGCAGATAAAGATGCTAAATAATCCTATCATAACCATAGAAATGGAAAATGTAATTAAGAGCCTCCCCAAATGGAAAAGCCCAGGATTGGATGGTGCCTCAGCCGAATTCTACTAAACCTTCGTCATAGAACTAATACCACTCTTTCTGAACCTTGTTAGGGATATAGAAAAAGAGGGAAGGCTCCCAAACTCCTGATATGAAGCTGGTATCACCCTAATCCCCAAACCAAAGATGCAATAAGAAAGGAAAATTACAGACCCATATCCCTGATGAACTTAGATGCAAAAATCCTGAACAAAGTCCTAGCAAACTGAATACAAAGCCACATCAAAACTTTTATTGACCCTGACCACGTCGGCTTCATCCCAGGGATGCAAGAATGGTTCAACATATGTAAGTCGATAAATGTAAATCACCACATTAATAGACTCAACCACAAAAACCACATGGTCATATCAATAGATGCTTAGAAGGCCTTTGACAAGATTCAACACCACTTTATGTTCAAACCCTGGAAAAAACAGGAATAGACGGCCTATACCTCAACATGATAAAGACAATATACAGTTATCCTAAGGTCTAAATCATTCTCAATGGGGAAGGACTCAAGGAGTTCACACTTATTTCAGGAACAAGGCAGAGGATTCCACTCTCACTACTGCTCTTTAGCATAGTGTTTGAAGATCTAGCCCAAGCAATGACAAGAAAATAGCAGAAAAAGGATAAAAATTGGAAAGGAAGAAATTTAATTATCCCTCTTTGGTGATGACATGATCCTATATATATATATCAGACCCAAAGAATATTACCGGTAAACTCCTGAAGGTGATCAATGCTTTTAGCAGAGTGGCTGGATACAAAATTAACACACAAAAATCAGTAGCCTTTCTATATGTAGAAGACAAACATTCAGAAAAAGACATCAGAGAAACTGTCCCATTTTCTATAACCTCAAAGAAAATCAAAAACCTTGGAAGTTCACTAACCAAGGTTGTGAAAGACTTATATAAGGAAAATACTGAAATAATCAAGAAGGAAATTGAGGATGATGTGATAAGACGGAAAGACATTCCATGCTCATGGATAGGGAGACCCAATATAGTAAAATAGGCCATCCTGCAAAAAGCGATCTACAGATTCCACACCGTCCCAGTAAAAATCCTAATCTCTTTCCTTACAGACATAGAAAAAATAACCTCAAAATTTATTTGGAAGGGTAAAAGACCTCAGACAGCTAAAACTATTTTTAGTAAAAAAAAAAAAAAAAAAAAAAAAAAAAAACTTAGGAGATATCACCATGCCTGACTTTAAAACCTACTACAAAGCCATAATAAATAAAACAGCATGGAATTGGCAGAAAAACAGACAGACAGACCAGTGGAATAGAATTTGAGATCCAGCTTTCAATGCAAGTAACTTTAGTACTTGGTCTATGACAAGGGTGCCAACAATGTATTCTGGGCTAATGATAGCATCTTCAACAAATGGTGCTGGGTAAATTGGAAACACATGTAGAAAAATGAAAATTGACACACATTCACTAGAATCAACTAGTATCAAGAGACCTCAATATAAACCAAGCAACCATGAACACTCTAGAAGAAAAAATAGAGGAACCCTGAGTTATGAATAGGGAAAAAAATTCCTGAGCAAATCTCCAGCAGCCGAGGAAGTGCATCACACACATAACTGATGGGACCTTATCAGGCTCAAAAGCTTCTGTACAGACAAAAATACCATATTCAGCACCAATAGACCCCCCTCAAATTGGAGGATGATTTTTGCCAGCAACTACTCAGAAAAAGGCCTAATTTCCAGAACCTACAGAGAACTCAAAAAAAAAAAATAATAATAATAACAAAAACTCAAACTGCCCCCTCACAAAATGGGGCACCAATCGCAACAGAGAATTCACAGAGGAAGAAACACATATGACCTTTACGCAGCTGAGAGAGTGTTCAGCATCCTTAAGCATCAGGGAAATGCAAATCAAAACCACAATGAATACCACCTTACCCTAGTCAGAATGGCAATCATAATGAAAACCAGAAACAATAGTTGGTGGTGAGGATGTGGGGAAAAAGGAACCCTCATTTACTGCTGCTAGTGGGACTGCAAGCTTTTTCAACTGCTTTGGAAAGCACTGTGGGAACTCCTGAGCAGAATGGACATACAACTACCCATCAACCCAGCCATCCCTCTACTTGTCATCTACCCTCAAGATGTCACACCTCAGCATAGAGATGTTTGTGCAATAATGTTTATAGCAACTCAGTTCAATAGCCAAGAATTGGAATCAACCCAAATACCCATCCATGGAGGAATGGATAACAAAACTATGGTATATTTACATGATGGAATTTTACTCAGCTGAAAGGGAAAACAAAATATTGAAATTTAGAGAAAAATTTGCTGAATTGGAGCAGATCTTACTTAAGAGAACTCTCAAAAGAACAAATGCTTCATATTCTCCCTCATATGCGGTTCCCAACCAGGGTGACTTTGAACTCTACACAGACCAGGCATGAAAAGTAAGACTTTGTGTTTTACAGGTAAGGAATGGGGGGAGGGAAGGGAATGGCTTAAGCAGGAAGCTAAACCAAAAGTGGTTCAAAATTATAAAATCCTCACTTGCATAGTGTAATGTATTGAGCAAGTAGTGGGCTTCATGAGGCAAAAGGGGCCATGAATAGAAGTGGAGAGAATCTAAGCCTGTGGAAAATCAACCAGTCTGGCAAATCCTGGTCCCAGTCACCAGCTCCTTACCTCACTAAGCTGTTGACCAAAGTGACCCATGATGTCCTAAAAACAAGACAGGATTAGGTCAAAGCACTTGAATACCTGCCCCAGGCCTGAAGTAGGATCCTGGTGCTGAAGAAACCACAGAAAGCCATCTATCAGCATCGAGAGATCCTGTGAGGTCCAGTATGGTAAGCATCCCCCAAATGGTAGTGCAGAGTTGGAAGGCACTACATAAGCTTCCAGGGGAAGCTGGTCAAAGACAGCTGGAATAAACAGAGACCACTGGCATGAAATGAAATCTGCCACCAGGAGTAGGCTGAACACACTGACTATTGTGAGAGAACAGCAAACCAGGAAATGAGCATTTGTGCAATGGAGGAGTCAAAGCCTGTGAGAGGCATTCAGCAGCTTTAAATTTGGCCAAATAGTCCACTCAGTTATGGGGAGCCCTTAAATGGAACTGAGGATTCAGGACGAAATACACTGGGAACCAGAATCTTAGGCCCCCAAAGAGAAATGCACTATAGGAGTGATTTACAAAGAGCTATTAACAACAGAATCTAGCCAACTCAGAAATGTGTATCTAAGTTAACTTATACTGATTTCACTCTCTGATTGAGATTCTGTTTGTATTTTTCAGAATGCAGAGAGAGAGCTATGGATCCTCCAACCCTACCTATGCAGGCCGGTAGCTGACATCTGGGTAAGAGATGAGCCACACCAGATCTTCCATGAAGGATCCATACAGAAGCCCACAGAGAATGATGGGATAAGCAAGAGACCCACAATCTCAACCAGTCAGTCAACCCAGGATAAGCCAGACAGACATCATCATTTTCAACACAACCTAAAGCAGAAGTACAGAGACCCCTAAGTTCTCAACAATAAAGAAGCCTTAATACTCACCCGCCATGACTCAGTGAACTGAGCGGAAGAGAGAGCGGAAAGACTTTAAGAGCCATGGTGGGGAGAACTCCCAGAGACATGGCCTCCCTCAATAACAACATATAAAGGGGGTGTGGACCAGGGTTGACTCCTAGGCTGTCCATAATCCCCTACCACATGGACTGATCCAGACTGCCCATGTTGAGAAGGATATCCAGCCAATTGGCGATAGGGAAGAGGGAAATTGGAGAAATGGGGATACCAAATCATTATTGGCTCATGCAATCTATCTAATTATGGACAATAAAGAAAAAAAAAAACAAACAAAAAAACAAAAAAAAAAGCCAAAAAAGTATTTATTTATTTATTTATTTATTTTCATGAAGAGAGAAGAGACACAGAGAATGGGAGCACCACTGCAATCAAACTTCAGATGCTTGTGCCTCTTTGTGCCTCTGACTCTAGGTGGGTAATGGGGAATTGAACCTAGTTTGTGAGCTTTATAGGTAAGCACCCAACTGCTGAGCCATCTCCCCAGCCCCATATATAGCTATTTTTCCAAGGTGGATATACTTTTGCATGCTTTCCACACAGCTTCTTAAGGTACTCCCATGACGTGGTTCTGACAGCCTTCCTACTTGCTGAATCCAGGGCATCAGAAGAATTCTTTTCTAAGAGCCTCCTTAACTGTCTGCTTATATTAAGCACTCACTTCCTGAGCACATGATGATGGTAAAGTACCACTCTGGAAAGTGATGTGAATTTGGGCTTGGAAGGGAAGGCTTGCATTATACTCCAGGGTTCTCTTCAAATAAATACTTTTTTTAAAATCTCCTAATCATGATGGCTAGTGCTATTCTCAGAGTCTTAAAGTTTAAATGAAATGGCATTCTCTATGCTGGAACTGTAGATAATTTCCTCATCTTCATGTGTTCACGCATTTCCAATATGGTTTTCTCCTTAATATTGTAAACATGACAATGACTAGTGTGGATTTTGTTCTAAATAGCTAATGTTCAACTTGAAATTCCCACAGGCTTATGATAGCTGTTTGGATGAACCTTTCCTAGGTAGTTCTTTTGTGGACTGGGGAAGTTAAATTTCAATTCTCTCTGAGAAGACATACCAGAGTATAGGTAATAAGGGGCGATTCCATTCCAGATGATGAAACATACTGTCGCTGCTTTATCACTATTAGCAATACGTAATGGATGAAGGAGGCCATTGTGAAGCATAGATCTAAAAGGCACTGTTAAAAATGGGTGAATTTGCTGCAGATTAAGGATTTCCTAGAAGGCACTTTCTCATGACTTACACTGTACAAGGTTTTTCCATATAAAATGCCACACTTGTGAGTAAGATTTTGTGTTTTCTTAGTGGAATATCTTTAAATAAATACAAATATACAACTTTCTGCATTAGAGACCTACAAGTTATTGTCTATAAAAGCTCCTTGGCTTCAGCAATGCCATCCTCAACAATCTATGACTTCACCTGATGTAGGAATCACTCATAGACTCCTGCTTGGTGATATATCTGAGCATCTAAGATTGTAGACACAAAGGAGACCTTGTGGCTAATAATAATTCAGGTAACCATGGCTAATATTCATTTCACAATTACCATGTACTAAAGACCCTAATTGCTTTAGCTGGAGTAATTATGAGCACCATCCAGTAAGCATATGGCACTAGGAATCATTGTTATCATTTCTGAGCATCAAGATTGTGTTAAATGACAGGTCCAAGATTACCTAGTGAGACAGATGACTAGCTGAATGTCTGATTGCAGATGGTGATCTCCAGATGTGACTTTGGTCTCTGGCTGCTGTGCCAAGATTGACAGATGAATAACACAATTAAGCTTTGAAAATTGTACCTGTGTATGCTATCTAGCTTTCAGTCAAGAAATCGTATCTGTCACCTCCAGGAAACAAACTGCTCTGACAGATAAGACATTCTAACACATACTTATCTATGTTTTGTAATTTGATATATTCCTTTAATGAATATTTGTAGAGCACCTCTTCAAAACTAAGCACTGTGCAAGGCACAACACAAAATAAAAAAGGCTGTATTCATGATACTTTATAAGGTTGAATGAGCTAGCAAGCTATAAATTATGGAGAGAAGCATCTATGAAAGGCTGAAGCAATGTTTGCTTGATGCACGGGGTGTTCAGGATGTGGCTGAACTAGCAGTAATGTTTCTGAAAGGAGCTGGAATGATATGATTGGTATATGAAGTGTCCCTCACAGGTTTGTGCATTTGGTGCACAGTTGGTGGAACTGTTTGGGGATATAGTGGCATTTGTCTGGTAAAGATGGGTCACTGGAGAGTTGGCTTGTTGAGTCTCTGCTTCTAGGACATGTTCACCAGTGATGATTTACCTTGTACCTCCACCAACAAGGGCTGAGCTACTGCAGCCTCCCTGCCACCATGAACTGTAAATCCTTGAAGCAATGAGCCATAGTTCCCTAAGTTGCTTCTGCCAGGCTTTTTATCACAGTCACACGAAAAACTCATGAATACACTAGAATTTAGTCAACCTCTTTTCTGTATTCTTTCTGTAATTATCACCTGCTTCTTAAGTAAGCTGGACTTGATAAAAACTTCACTGTTTCTACCTAAATCAGTCCTAGGGACTCCAGGTTTCTTGAACACCTTATCAATTATCTTAATACATGCTTTTAAATCCTACGCCTTGTTTTTGGTTATATTTTTAAGAGAAAGTGTAGTGATCTGCTATGCTCTACGGAATCTCTATGCCCTATATTAGCACAAGACATATTGGGGTAGAAACAAGACAAAATAATTTTATAAAGAATTATAAATCCAAGAAAATGTGAAGGATTTTAGAGTACTTGAAAAAAAATCAGTGTATATGGAATGCTCTTAAAAAATTTACCATGGATCAGAACTTTCTTTGAGTGGATATATGAAAATTTCATTATCTTACAGAAATATTATCTAAAGATCAATATCTACTCACAAAGGTGCAAGACAAAAGTCTGTTTTTATTTCTTTATTATATTTTAAGTAGGAACAAACTCTGTAGTCTAGGATGACCTTGAAGCTGTGACTCTTGTCTTTCTCTCCCGGGTTTCTGGATTACAGGCATCAGCCACCATGCTAATCACACTTATATTACTTAATCAATTTAAATACATACCATGGTGTATCATATATGATTATAAGTGAGTGGACATAAAAATTTAAATGGCATGTATATATTAGGAATATGTGTGTAATTTCTTCTTCTCCTTCTTGTCCTTTCTTCTCCTCCTCTTTATCTTTCTTCTTTACCTTGTTTTTTTCACCATTCTTCTCTTCCTCCTCCTCCTCTTTATTATTTTTCTGATCTGTATAGACTATAAGAGAGATAAATTGAGGCTACTTTTATGTAGTTCTAAGTGCAAACACATGTCTTTATCTTTAAAAAGCTGAAATTGATTATTTTTATCATGTACCTCATCCTGCCATGAGCATTATATTTTCCATGTTATGGGATACAGAGCACAGGGTATGGGTGACCTTCATTCACAAATGAAAGAACTTGTATTTGTCCAGAAGCTTGCATTTAATGTGCTTTATCTTAAAAGATTTTTCTTTATGTAAGAAGTTTTGTGTTTAAGACACACAATAAAATATTGCTTTACATAATAATTACTATGGCATAAATATTTAATAAGTTCCCTACATGGCACTTAAAAATGTCCAGTGCATTTTGTTATGTAAACTTTTGTGAAATAAGAATTACCGAGGAAATCTACCATGTATTGGCATAAGAAATACAGAGTCATGAGTCATATTTTGCATAGTTTACTTTTGAAAGTCTTCTGACTTTTCTGAGGCTCTAGAGTGGTGAACTACTATTGAATTTTAAGCAACAAATGGAAACAAGCCTATCATAAGCAGGTGAAGATTATAGCTTACATCCCCAAAAGTCACATTTTTTTCTGAATTTTAATAATTTTAAATTTATCCCAGAACTATTATCAATACTGAATTGTTCTAAACATTATATCAGAATACATCTATATATCAGTAAACCTACTGAGATATGTACATGTAATATATGCTTATAATAAACCTGTTTTAAAACTAAATTCTATAATAGAATGGAAAATTTCCTTTCAGTTATATGGTAACATTAGTTTGTAGGTATAATGAATAGTGCTTTAGCACAGCCCAAAACGGTCTACTATGGCAAATAAAATGTCTAGACAACATATGAATTTGATACTATAGGCTTCACTTAAAAATTTTAAAAGAGTGCTAACATGTCCTGAGGAATTTTCATATTTTTTGAGACTGAATCTCTTCTAGTCAGGCAGGCCTCCCCTCCAGAGTATAACCTAGTATTTTTGATTCTCCTGTCCCCATCTTCTAAGACCTGGTATTTCAGATGTGTGTCAGAATATCAGGCCTGATATTTAATATTTTTATTTATACAGAAATGTAAAAATGGACAAAGCCTTCATAATAAAGATGCTCCCTGGATAGAAATGGTTTCCTAGAAATATTTCAGAAAATGAAAATCACTTTCGTGCCCTTAAATAAAAGTGATAAGACAATTTTTAAGAATTCCATCCACAGGGGCAATGAGCCATTAAGTAAAGGGCCCACCAAGTAAGCATAGATATCCAGAATGCAAGCCTGCATGTGCCTGTGTGTAATCCCAGCTGTGCAGAGGTAGAAACAGGTGGATTTCCAGGTTCATCAAGAAACCCTGTCACAAAAAATATGGTGGAGTGTGAATAAGGAAGGTACTCAATGTCAACTTCTGACCTCCACACATGTGTGCATGTTCATGCAAATTTGTATTCACAGGTTCAACTACACATATAAGAACAAGCATACATTCACACATTCAACATTTTCAGATGAAAAAGAGAAAAAATATGTAAAATTTTCTGAACAAATTCATATACTTAAATACAAGTTATTTGATTCACTAGGCTTTCCCTATAAAGGATGACACAGCCAACACCATTTTTCAAAAATTTTTTAAATATTTTATTTATTCATTTTCAAGCAGAGAGATACAGTGGGGAGAGAGAGAGAGAAAGAGAGAGAGAGAGAGAGAAAGAGAGAGAGAGAGAGAGAGAGAGAGAGAGAGAACCAGGGCCACCACCTTGTGGGTCTGGCTTATGTGGGTCCTGGAGAATTGAACCCAGGGCCTTAGTCACTGGAGGCAAGTGCCTTAACCTTTGAGCCATCTCTCCAGCCCTCAAATATTTTTTTTATTAAAATTAAATCCAAATTTTCAGAAATATAGCAATGGAAATTGGAAGCGTTTTTGAGACAGTAAATTGCATTATTGTTTTAATGTACTTAATCATTTCCCTCAGGCCTGAATCTACTGGTACTATTTTCACAAAATGTAATCTATTCTACAGAGAGCAGTTTCTCCACTATGAATCTCAGATTCATTTTGTATAATTATCCCATTGATAATTGACTGTGTTTGAGGGTATGTTTATATTTGAATGTCTTTCCTTTTCATTCATTATGAGCCTCTTGAACATAAAAGTACACTTGTTTTATAGTATAAAAGATAAGACTCATCTCTAAGGTATTAGTTAATAGCTGATAATAATGTTCAAACCACCCACTAACATGCCTCCAAGAATGCTTTTGTGATTAATGGAGTATATTTAAGTCATGTGAGATTTAGAAATGAAAGTTGATATTAAAAACATAAGACTTCATGCCCTTATTAAAATCTAGGCAATCTCCTTACCATTTCTTGGCCAAGAATATTAATAAGAATAAAATATGAATAACATTTCAATATTTCAAATATTCACGATATGGAAATTTTTTAGTGTATGTAAACAAGTTAAATACAATCTGTTCCATAATATCCTTAGTTTAAATATGAATTAAAAAAGAAAACCACATAAGTCAATACAATCCAAAAAATTCAAAACAAACAAACAAACAAACAAAACTAGTAGAAATCTTATTCCAGGTAGCAGAAAGTTTATATCACAACCCCTGTGCCCATGTATTTAAGCAGGCAGATTCTCCTGCCTCCGTATTTTCTTAAATTGGCAAGGACTATTCACTACTGAATAAATCTCTTTTTATCTCTTGTGTTAAAACAATCTTTGTAATTCTTTTTTTGTCACTAAATAGATTGCCTTTAATTAACCTGCTGCCTTATCTGAAGGAGGTGTGGACATCTCTCCTGTTTGTCTTTCCTGCTGTCAGTGTACTGAGTTGAGTTCTCTCTGCTTCTGGCTGAAGTGCCAGAAAAATGCCTATCAGCACAACCCACCTCCTTGCTAAAATCCCAGTAGCTCCTTCCTGAGAACTCCCAATTTACATCATCTTCCTCAAATTCCACTTACATGGATGTTAACCTGTTCTTTATCCAAATTAATCAGTGGTCTTCAAAGAAGGAATTCATGCCCAATAGATAATTGCTGTATGACTCACTGGGGTGTTGGAAGAAAATGTAACAGATATACATCATCTCAAATTGAAAAGGGAGCAAAACCTCACTAAAAGATTCTGTATTTAATTTTACATATACCACATTGTTAATGGATTAGATTGTTATCATTTATAATACGAAAAGATTAGAGAGGTGAAAATAAGATTTGTAGAGAAGTCATGAGACTGGTTCATTTGCCACTTTTACCATAATACGGATGATTTATAGTTCAATATTTAAGTGTCTATTTTAATTATCTTTCTGGGATCTTCAAAATAATTGATAATAGAGTAAATATGTATATCCCATCTTGCTTTTTTACATATCTTTATTATGAATAAGTCTGTACACTGTATGAGCAAATCTTGTAAAGGTGTCCCCATGTCCCTCCTCTCTGTCTCCTACCCACTGGGGTCCATCCTCAGAGAACATTCTGGATCTGTCCATAGGTTAGGGGGTATGAACTGCACTAGATGTAGCCAGTTTTTCATTTCTTTCCCACCTTTTGTATTGTTGCTGAGGGAGCAATGTCTCTGGATATTCTCCCCCACCCTGGCTCTTACATTCTTTCTGCCCCCTCTTCTTCTCAGTTCCCAGAGTCATAGTAGGTGAGTTTTGAGTCTGATTTATTGTTGAGATATTAACTATCTCTAGATCTTTGTCCTGGATTGTGATGGGTATCCTTGGTGTTTGTCTCCATTGACCTTTCATGGGTTTTCAGACTTGCTGTGGTGATGGGTCTCCTGTGTCACTTTCTCATAGGTTTCATTTAGGCCCTGTGTGAAGGTTAGGTGTGGTTTGTCCCCTGCTAGGATGTCAGCATCATCCATTGACTTGTTGGTGGAACTGAGTTGTCCCAGGCTCTCTCACTGCCTTCTGAAAAACACAAAAAGAATATCCATCAGAAAGTGATATTAATATAGGATAGATGAGACAAAATTGTTATTTTGGCTAGCTCCTAATGTAGCTCTCTGGTAGTGGGAATTTCACCTACGATCCCGAGATCTTGGTCCCCATAGGATTATGCCATGGATCCCAGTTCCAGTTAAGGGTTCCTTATCACTAAGCAGATCTCTTAGCCAATCAGTAAGCCATTGATTACCCTCCTTGGTTTAGTCCTGCTATTGCACAGATGAGCGTTTCTTGACTTGCTGGTCTCTTCCATTGCCGTGTGTTCAAAATTCTTGTGACATCTCTATATTGTATATCAGTGGTCTCTGCTTTCTCCAAATATCATTGACCAATTTCCCCTGGCAGCTTATGCAACACTTTCCAGCACTGCACATGCTACCATCTGTGAGCTGGTTCTATCTCTTGGTGTTGTTTGATGACACTTTGTGATTTCTTCAGCAATAGGGTTTTACCTTAGGCCTGGACCAGGTATTCAAGAGCTTTGACAGAGTCTGCTACATTTTGCGGACCTCTTGGGTCTCTTTGATCTACAGCTCAGTGTGGAAGGAACCAATAACTGGGATAGGGAGATCAGGTCTGAGCAATTATTGTTGAGGTTAGGTTTCCCCTCATTCTTTTCATGGTCCCAGTACCAGGTGGCACTCTCAGCTTCCTCAGTAGCTTACTGTATAAAAGGTAGGGTCTTATGTTGTCAATTCATTATTAGTGTAGTTTACTATACGAGACCCCCACCCTCCCATTCCCCCTACACCCTCCCATCACCCACTCACCCCCAAATTCATTCCATTTCCTTTTACAAACTCTCTGTTCACTGACAGATTTTCTTAATGTTCCAGTTTAACATGGTTAGGAACCACATATGGGGAAAAATAATTGGTGCTTGGCTTTCTGCTCTTGTGTCTGGTCACTAAGAATGATCTGTTCCAAGTCCAACCATTTTTCTTTAAATTTCTTTATGTCATCATTGGCTTTTGTCTTTAATAGATTTACTATTTCTCATGTAAAGATACTTAATGGCTTGAACGTGTGAGTCCAAGACTAAAATTAACATAAATTCCATCCAACTTCTGCTTTTAAGGATGAGTTCATATATTCATTTTTCCAATCCCTGTCACCTAGTACAACTAAAAGTTCTGGACGTCATACTAAAATATAATAAATAAATTAATAAAGAGGAATCCAAAAGGTTAAAAGAAAGACTGGCTAAAGACCTCAGGACCCTAAAATTGCATAAGGGTGAGTTCAATGTGCTCCTTTTGACAAATTTGAAGCTAAAACAAAAGCCAGAGAGGCTGAAACCCAAGTCAAGAAAATGGACAAAGTAACCTTATAATAATTGTAAGCTATCTATATTCTACTTAATGAATACACTGGCAAAGAAGTAATGGTCTAGTCCTGACTGGTGCCAGCAAATTTGCAATGATTAAAGTCCATGTAGTAGACAGGAAGGAGGGAGGGAAGGAAGTAAAGAGAAAGTGGGAGGGTGGCTTTACTAAATCATTTTTTTCTCAAAATAAACCCCCCTAACCTATGGACAGATCCAGTTTTTGCACCAAGTAAGGACCCCAATGAGTATGGCACAGAGAGGAGGGAAACCTTCACAAGAATTGCTCATACAATGTATATACTTACTCATAATAAAGATATTAATTTAAAACTAAATAACTATGGCTTAAGATTTCTTGTATCATAACAAATGTAATCATACTTTGCATAGTTTTAATTAGTCTCTGGTGAGTAGTCTTATCAAGTCATTTGTTGTAATGTGTTAATTGATATTATGGGCCAGACACTGTTCTGTATGCTGGAACTCAACTGCTTCCAACAGTAGTAAACAAAGTGCATTATAGGATGAACCACTTAGAACCACCCTCACTTAGAGGGCCTTTGCCTTCTTCCATTGTCTTAATCTTTTAAATAAATTTGTTAGCACTAAAAAGATGTTGTTTGAAATAGAGGTTTGAGGAAGAGAAGAAAACAAAGAGGAAGAAATAATGGTGAAATATTGAGAACGAAAAGGATTGAGAGAGAAGACAGACCAGAAAGAGGACAAATGGGAAAAATAGAATTAAAACATTTCACACAAGATGACTCAATCTTCACACTTACATCGTAAACTTGTACAATGCAGAAAATGATCTATGAACTATGTAAGCAAAAGCCAGCAATTTGATGCTTTTGGAATAAGTGAGAATGATAAAATAACTAAATAGCACCAGTCCTTTGGGATTATTTAGCTCTTTTGTTACTTATCAAACTTTCCTCCATCCATAGAACCTTATTTTTGTCCTTCTGTACATATATATTTTTACAAATAATATGCCATATGTTAATGTGTCTGGGGGTCTAGTTTTATTCAGAATGAAAAGGCTTTACCTCTTTCATATATATTAGTTTTAATTTTAAACTTTTGTCTTTCTATTTTCCTCAATGGTTTATAAATACACCAAAGTATTTATTTATTCATAAGATAAAATTTTTACACTAGGACAATATTAATGTTTTTCTCTCTTCTTATTGCACCTCTACTTTTCTTATAATGTCTAAATTTACTACTGCAATATAGTCATATCTTTGTAACTTTCTTTTTTCACCCAGGAAATGACCATTTCTCCAAGTATCCCTCATTTCTTTCATTTCTTCTTGTAAGAAACACACACACTCACTATATACATGCATATATATATATAGTTTGACATAAATATAAGTCATGATCAACTATATAATATTGTGATGAAGCTTCAAGCCAGGCAGCTTTGGGAGGAAGGGATTTATTGAAGCTACAGATCCAGGGGAAGTTCTACTATTGCAAAAGAGGCAGACCCCCTTTCATAGTCCAAACACAGAGAGAAAAGCCATCAATAAGACCACACACATCAGCACAAGTCAGTTCTGCTGAGCTCAGACTGCTCTTTCCATATCTATGGCTGGTATTCCAGATGTGCTCCAGAAACACCTTATGGCTGAAGCCTAGGATCTGACAAGGCCAAGGTGACACCTTCTCCAGGCAGGTGGCTGGAGACAAATTGCAAACTGTAATAAATTCTTGAATGTATTGGGGGTCATCTATTCAAACTACACAATGTGTGTGTATGTGTGTGTGTGTGTGTGTTTTGTTACCACATTATGTGTTGAGCATCATTATATGATCAGGGCTTCAGTTTCTTCTAGATTGTTCATATCTTAAGGTGCACTTAGCAAAAAGCATTCCCACAGTGTAAATAGATAAACTGCTGTAGCAAAAGGTCTTACATTTTCTTTTAGAAAACATTTTTAGGACATACAAGTTTTTCCTTATATTTCCCTGTCCATGTGGAGAGGAACTTACAGTTACAGTTCTTATACCTTATTCCAAACTCTCTTTAAGGGCAGTGGCTGCTCGGCTGAATTTGGAAGGGGAAGTGATTACGTGTGATACAACTCCTCCTGCCCTTTCTAGCCCCTGTCCTGTGGGTACACTCATCCCTACTTAAAACCTTGTCCACCACTTCTGCCCACAACTCGCTTGTTTGGCATGTCTCATCAGAAGTGCTGCAGCCCACACAGCCCAATGGTTGTGTCAGATTGATTTGGAGAGTTGCTACCAGCTCTTGCCTATGTGCAAGAGATAAAATGACAATATCTTTGCAGCTCCAATGAAGGTATTTTGTTCCAAGAATAAATTTTTATAATATAAATTATAAATTTAATTAAAATTAAAATTGATTACTACTTATGCGTAAATATTGAGGTAATTATGGATGTAACCTCAAGAACTGGCAACAATTCAACTTCAGCTATAATGTGAGGTATATCCAACAACAAGCAGTTATATAAAAATTTTATCTATGAGAAAAGTTTGAATAAGGACTGAGATAGAATGATACTTTAAAGGAAGATACATCTCATAAATTATTTTCTTATGGAACGTCATAATTAAGAATACAACTGTGAAAAAGGCAATCAAGTAAATGGAAGAGAAGAAAGCAAGATCAAAAACACTCTCTAAACTAATTATATATGTATTTAGGATCTGTTAAAAGGATCATCTGACAGTATCATTTCTTCCTCTTCCTCTTGATTTTGAATTTAACTACAGTACAGAATATTATCGTTTCTATAATTATGTGATCCCCACTTTAAAGCCATTCCAAAATGGATAGAAAATGTAGCTGTGAGGAATCTTTGTTCCTGATTGTAATTTTCATTATAATGTTCCCTATCAAGGCATTTAAGGTTGTAAAACATTCTATTGGATTTGTGTGGTTTTTTAAATCAGATGCCCAATAAACTCATATATCTTGAATGCTTACTCCTCAACTATTGGCAACTTGGGATGCTGAGTCTGGCAGGAAGATGTGTATCACTAGGGAGAGACATTAAGGTTCCATATTCAGATTGCCAGAGCTAGCTTAGCTCATGCTGTCTTGCTACTGTTTTCCACCTGCTATTGTAAGATAGTTCAGCCTCTCCCCATGCTCTCCATACCATTAAGAGACTTCCCCTCCAGACGGTAAGCCAAAGGAAGCCCTTTCCTTCTGACCTTGGACTTTTTTTTTGCACAATGTTCTAATTGATAAAAATTATCAGACTTAATAAACCTTTCATCCTTTGGTGTTGACCAAATAATCCCTTTATCTTCCCAAAAGAGACAGGGAGCTTTATCATATAACCATTGTCATTTTCATTTGAAAATCGAATTATTTCTTCCACCCAACCCATCATACCCAGACCATTATGGTTAAAAAACAAAATACATACAGAGCACCGCTGATTCCTTTGCATTGGGATATTAACAATCAAGTCTTAATTTAACCCATAAATTACCCAATTTTACTGTACCAGAGTTGTGAATAAAGACCCTCCAGTGAGGGTTGCACTCTATAGCAACTGTGTCAGAATATCTGGGAGTGAGGAATAGACAGAAATAGTCTAGGGAAACATGTAATACAAGTAAAAATACTTTACAAGTTTCTCTTCCAGGCACAAAGTGACCAGTGTTTTCATGACTTCACATTGTTGTCATTACCTGCACAACACCTGCAGAATATTAGGCCCATCATTATGTAGACATGGATAATAGAGGAGGGACGAAATAGAATGACATCAAAGTAGAAGAAATACTTGGAAAGAAGAGAGGATTCAGTGGAAAGGAAATAAGTAAGTGAAAGAGGAAAAAAGAAAGTAGTTGTGGTTAGTATAATCAAAATTCTTTATGTATATTAATGAAATATGTCAATAAAAACTATAATAAGCTTTCTTCATCAACACCAACATTCTGAATAAAATAATAAAAATATAAATTATACATTATTTTTTTTACTGATCTTACAACAAGTTAGGACAAATCAAAGATAGGACTTAGAACTTATAAGCATTTTAGCACTATTCTGATACATTAGTAATTTGGAAAAAGTAAATTAAAGCAAAAATTGCCTATAATTTCACATCCATAGAATGACAATATTATTAATAATAATAATATTAACAATGAAAGCCAAGATATGGTGCAATAGGATTCTGGTTCATCATTGCTAGGAGATTTATATATTAACATAACCCCTTTTGGAGGGCAATTTCACACTCTATAGTGAAGTGAAAATGGAAATATTTTATAACACAGCAATCATCCTTCCCCAGAAACCACATGTCACCAGAGATAGATGTACTGGAATATTCATTGAGGTATTGTCTGTAGTACTCAACAAAATGAACAGGGTCTGAATTTCTATTCGGGAGACATAATCAAGAAGTTGTGTACAGTAGAAGAATTCATAGTTACTTAAATAAAGGAATAAGAAAAATTTTGTTTCACTGCCATTACTTTAAATATTAACTAAGAGTAAATTCCAAAACCACCATAAAATTTAGTATGTTTAATGTTATTGCAATACTTACCCAAATAAACTTCAGGCTGTTGGAAGATAAGATGCACAATAATATATGAAAATATAAATATAAAATTGGTGATAAAGCTACCTCTGGGTAGGGACATTGAAGATGAGATATGGTATGAATAAATCAGAGACTCCAACTATATCTTATTTTTTGAACTTGTTAGTGGATGCAAGTTATATTGTTAAATATATTTTTGTGTCAAAAATAATTTGGCAAGTAATAAATTCCTTATTGTAACTTTACCCACTGGAAATTGTGTGGCTAAATTTTGTGCTTTTAGTTTTGAACTTGGAAAGTCTCTAAGTGTCAGTGGATAAAAAGTTTTGAGTCATTATCTTTTAACATCATGTTTAACCTACAGTTGTAACTCCCTTAAACAGAATGCTTTAGTGCAGAGATTTTGGATTGAAATCGCTGACAGGTAAGTCCTTTAATATATAATCATTTTTCAAAGTAAGTAATGATTAATTTTCTTTACACTATTTCTACCTGAATCATTGTGCTCTATCTAAAAGTTTACAGACACTTTTTCTCTACCATTTTAGGTATATCTACCCATGATTTAATAATTTCTTAGCTTTACTCCATGGCACAATGGTGTGTAGGAAGTGATATCATTTTGGCCTGGAAATGACTGACTGCCACTCTCATCAAGATGACAGATTCTTTGGGTTCTCTGGCACTCATGAAACATTATCTCTCAAGATACCTCGAGTACTGAAATCCAGGGTTTCATTTCTAATTTACTTCATCAGTTTGATGAATCTAATTGATTCTTGATTTCTGTTTTAGTTAATAATTCTTTAATTCTTCATTTTGTAAAGTATTTTGAGGTATCTCCCCTTTACACACTACTGCTTTATATGATATGTACCACCATACCTTCTCCACCTGAAAATATTGCACTGCATTGAGGATCCTTTGGATCAAAACCCTTGGTAGTGTAACATAAACATGCTTCTTTTCACATTCTTTTTGTTGTTGTTTGTTTGTTTTGAGGTATTTTTTAAAGTATATTTTTATTTTCACATTTAGGAGAATATGAATATTACCATTATTCTTTTTTACTATCATAAAATATTTTTAACATCTTTATTGTCAATAATTAGATACATGCAATGAACGTATTTTGTGGTGGTACTACATTTCCTTCTTCCCTGTCCCCAATCCACTGGGGGCTCTCCTTCTGTCTGTGGGGAAGGGGGATATAAATTGCACAAGAGGTAGCCAGATTTTTTTCTCCTTTGTGTATTGTTGCTGAAGGGGACAGTGTCTCCATATTCTCTCCCACCATAGAATCTCTCTCTAGACCAGGCTGACCTGGAACTTAGTCTCTAGTCCCAGGCTGGTCATGAACTCACAGTGATCCTCCTCCCTCTGCTTCCACAGTGCTGGGATTAAGTATAGAGACGCTTAAGAGCTCAACAATAAAGCAGACTTAAAACTCACCCACTCTGACTGAGGGAACTGAGCGGAAGGAGTGGAAAGAATGAAAGAGCCATGGTGGGGGAGAATACCCAGAGATATTGCCCCCTCAGCAAACAATACACAAAGGGGGGAAACCTGGCTGCCTGTTGTGCTATCCATAACCCCCTACCCCATAGATTGATCCAGTATGCCCACTGAGGAGGATACCCAGTGGATTGGGGACAGGGAGGAGGGAAATGGGGAAACAAACCCAATGTTTGCTCATAGAGTGTATCCAATTTTGGATAATAAAGATATCAATAAAAAAAGATGTGCACCACCACAGTCTGACATCATCATAGAAATCTGAAAGTAGGATCATGTAGCCTGTCATCTTGATAGAGGTGCCAGGGTCCTGGACTGCAAGCAGAGGAGAAAGGTAACTCAACAGTGGCCCTCATTGCTCACTGCTTCCTGATACTCACTGTGACTAGCTCTCTGCTTTATGCCCTATCACCATGCCTTCTCCACCACGGTGGACTATAACCTCCAACTGTAAGCTGGAGTAAATCTTCCCTTCCTTAAGTTGCTTCTGGTCAAGCAACAAGAAAGTAATTTATGCAGTGCTGTCAGAGCTACTGGAGATCAAGCTGAGGACCCTTGCCTGTGAGTCAAGTTTTCTACTACTAACACGCAGCCTCCATCTGTGATTCAGTATCAAGAAATACTAAAAAAGGAATAAAATGGTAGGAATGGATTTACACTCAACTTTTCCTCTTTACAAATATAGAGTTTATAGATCTAAGATACAGACTGTAGATATGTGAGTGAGAATTCAGCAGGGATGCAGCAGTGGTGGGTGAACCAAAAGATAAACTCAGTCCTGTAGGAAATCTCAGTGTCAGTAAAGCTGTGAATAGTTGCTGCTCTTACAGTGGAAGATAGTCAAAGGCAGGCTGGCTCCTTCCCTGGACGTCCTTGTATTGAAAATGAAGAACTCATGGAACTAGTAGCCAGCTCCGCTTTGGTGGGAGAAAAAAAATATGAATGGATCAATATTTTGCCTCCATTTTGCTGCAGCCATGGAATGTGAGAGATGGAGGGAAGGATTATAAAATATTCTGCCACCTAGTTGTTGACAGAACTCTGACAGTGAATTTCATTTGAGGAGCACTACCCTGGAGCACGTGGATCTATAATGGAGTGATTTACAAGCCTCTTGTTCAAGCTTCCTTTTTAGGAATACCACAACTTTGACTCTTGATTCTAAGTTTTCAGGTCCATGTGCTGTCTCTTACCATGGTGCATCAATCCAGGAGGACCTACAACTTTGTTCCACCTCAAGCCAGGCTAAGTGTATTACTAGATGCCTCTTTTCTCCCAGATACAAGAAAACTCTTCATCCCTGTCTCTTCCACGGTGTGTTTGTAGTATTATGTGACCAGATTCAACTTGGGAAAGCAAAAAGAAATACAAAAAAATGCATGCGCTAGTGCATTTGGCGCACATGGGTGCATGTGTGCATCTTCATATACGTGTGAGTGCACACATTGTGCTAATGTCTGTGTGTCTGTGTGTGTCTATATGTGTGTGTGTCTGTGTGTGTGTGTCTGTGTGTGTGTATGCCAGAGATCAATGTTGGGAGTCTTTCTCAATCATTGCCCACCTTTGTTTATTTGTTTGTTTGTGGTAAGGTCTCACTGTAGCCCAGGCTGACATGAAATTCACTCTGTAGTCCCAGGCTGGCCTCAAACTCACAGCAATCCTCCTACCTCTGCTTTCTGAGTTTTAGGATTAAAGACATGGGCCACCATACCCGACTGACAACTGACTTTATTTTTTGAGGTAGGAAGGTTCAGTGAATCTGGATGTGATGATTTTGGCTAGAATGGCTGGCTAGCAAGCTCAGGGGATGCTTCTATCTCTGCCCCCCCCCCAGTGCTGGGATTACAGATGCATATATCTGCATTTGGCTTTTAGGTGGGTACTAAGGATCCAAACTCAGGTTCTCAAGTTTACATGGGAACGTATTTTATTGATTGAGCAATTCCATGAGAGCATATTGTAAAATATATATTTATTAACTATTCAATGAGTAATGGAGAACTTGCCTTGAAGATATAAACTATTGGATGAGTCAAAGTGGAATGTGGGGTCTTGTGCAATTGCTCAGCCATTAATGCTATTTTCTTACAAAGTATGCCATCCAAAGTTCCATTCCCCAGCTACACACCTAAAGCCCAATGGACATTTATTTGTAGCAACAATAGAATCTGAAATGTGTGTCTATACATGCAAATCTATACACACAAATATTTTTTTTCAAAAATGGACTATGGTAAAGAAGCCTCAGTTGGACTGTGAATCATTATCATTTGTGGCTTTAGTACTTCTGTGAGTCTGTTCATAGAATATTCAGGATATTCACTAACATAATTAATAATAAATTAGACCAAAGCTAGTCAGTCTATACTATGCATCTCTAGTTCGCAAAATGACCTTTCCTACAGTGGATTCAAATTGGAGTATTTCTACAACTTATATAAAATCAAAAGTAGAAGCTCATATAAAAGACAACTATCTAAAATGTACAAAAATTAAGAGAACAATACTTATAACCTAAAGGAGATGCAGAAGACCTTGCATTTTTAAGGTCATCTAAATTCTAGTAAGCATTGTGAGGATGAGATAAGGGAGTATGGTATTTAAAATATTAACACATGAGACAAATTAATCATGGATGTTGAACTTGAGCATGTGAAGAGAAGCAGGCTGGCAGCACTAAATCTGCACAAAGTTTGGGGGCATTTCTCATTGTAGGACTTTTATAACGTGTGATTCTTAGTTATATGAAGAGATTATCAAAATATTAAATGAAATTAAAAGGATAAAATAAAAAAAAATACATGCTCTAAAGTTGAAAATAAGAAAGGGGAAAAAGAAATGGAGGGATGGAGAGAAAAATTAGAGTACTTTTAGCTAAATAGCAGGTCCAGTATGTTATTTGTTATCTGATTTTTGGAATTTTCTGGCCTGAAATATAGTTTGAAAGTAATTGATTATCTTCTAATTTATGTTAATTTGTGCATATGCACCTCAAAATAGTGTTAACTTATTGCAAAACCATTCAAACAATAATGTTTTAAGGGAAAATATATTACAATAATATTAATTGAAAAATTGCTTTCATAAGACTATTGGGTTACCAGTAATTACATGATTCTGTGATAGTGTTCTCTGGATATAAACAATGAAATAAAAGGTGACAGGGTGCTTCAACTCTAGGTAATTTGGAAAAAAAAAGGTATCAAATAAATTTGTGACTGGAAAACCTGAACTGATAGCAACACAGATATTTGAATTTCAGCTTTTCCTCATTCCTCACAAGGCCTTTGTGATTCAGGTAAGGAGAGATTTTTGCAGTTTAACAAAACCATATTCCATTATTTCATTACTTTGCGTATATGTATGAGTGTGTAAAAGGAAGCACATCTATATTATAAAGAATTAGATTACTGACTACGGAGGTTTACATGTCAGGGTGTGCAGATGTGTTGACAAGCTGAAGACTCAGGAAACCTTAAGGTCAAAGTCCAGTCTCAATATGAAGCTCTGAGACCTAAAAGACCTGGTGGTATAATTCCAGCCAAAGGGGCACCAGTCAAAAGCAAATCTTGCCTGGCATGGTGGCACATGCCTTTAATCCCAGTATTCAGGAGTCAGAGGAAGGAGGATTGCTGTGAGTTCGAGGCCAGCCTGAGACTACATAATGAATTCTATGTCAGCCTTGGTTAGAGTGAGACCCTATCTTGAAAAACAAACAAAAAAATGCAAATCTCTAGCTATTGTTCTATTCAGATATATTGAATGAGACCAACCTACCATTGAGAAGATGGTATTAGTCTCATCCATAACACCCTCACAGAATACAGAATAATGTTTGATCACAGGATATTTCATGTTCAATAAGCTTAACACAAAATTTATATATCAAACCATGTTAGCTACAATGTGAATTCTACATGAAGGGTTTTTATGTTTGTAATCCCAGTAGTTAAATGTTCGTGGAACACAGTGAATATTCAAGACACACTGACTGGATACTGAAAGTGTTGAGTTAATAATGAATAGAATAACAAATTCACTCAAAATTTATATACCAATCAAGCAATAAGAAACAAAACTGTGAATATTCTCTGACATTATTTCTCTTCTGAAACATATTTTCAGTGCAACTCAGGATTTCTCATTTATAAGAGAATCTAGAAAATATGAACATTATAAAAGATTTTTTTTAAAAATAAGAGAATATAAATGTATACCTTTCTAATAATATACTACTAATGAATAAAAAGTTGTATTGAAAGCATAAGTATTTATCGTGTTGGGAAAAGTATTGACATTAAACAACATCAGCAATGACCTTTCTTTTACATGTATTTGTGTTGCTTATTAGCTTGCATTATTCCTCTCACAGAAGTTACATGGCTTATACAAATTTTAAAAGTATTTGTGATGATGTGTGCTTGAAATCTCTTCTCTACCTGCCCAAATATCATAGAATGGTACTCAGTCCCAGGAAGAAAAATCATTTGGGGTGCTAACTATCATTAATAATGACAAGTGATAATTTCAGATAAAAAGATCCCTTATAAATCAGATACAAATGCTGACTCATGAGGAGTTAATTTAATAAATACTTTCACTAGAATTTCTACAATACTATTTTTCATGTTACACATGTACTATAAATTGAACTATAAAACAATAAAAGTGGATGAAATTATATTAGAAATTTCCAAGCTTTATGGATCATGATATATCTCCATGTTCAACACTGTCAAGTTGCTTAATTTTGTCAAAGGTTCATAACTTGTCAATTTAGACATATTTTTTCTATTGTAAAAATAAACTTGCTGTGTTTTTAAAATGTGTACAGCTGGTTCAAAGACATGTGGCATATTGGATTTTTTTTTACTAATGTTTGTTATATATGATATAAGACCAACTGTGTGTGGTAACTGAGCATAAAGTCAGAATACCAAAAAAATGTTAGATCTCATTAATCAATACTGAGACAGGAGGAGACATTCCTTGAATTTATTTTGACTGGCACCCAGGATAATTCATCTATGTTTGTTAAGTAAGTGAAATTTGCAGTAAACAATTTTCTCCCATAAATGGAAAGATTAATTGCAGTGTTTGCCAAATCTCTTTCATATGCAGGATGACTCTGTTTTTTTTTCCTTTTGTTAAAAGTACATTAATCATTGCAGATGAGGGTTCTGCTAGAGTGTAATTAGTAACTAGATAATGCTTTTAATGTGTTTTCTTCAATGCCAGGCTGCTTAATTTTCTACTTGTATCCTGCCATGTGTGCATCTCATTCTAAAAAGGTAAATGGTGTGAACTAGATGAAAAGTAGGTGGAGACAAGTCAGCCATTAAAAACAATCCTCAGTTAATGGAACATCATGAGCAAATGCTGTTCATGTGCATCAGCTCCCATAGATGTTCAACAAACCATTAGAAATAAATCACATTTCACCAAAATAAAGAAAGTTAAGGATACATTTTTTTTCATTCTGTAAGGAAACTTTTAGGAGTGTGTCTCCAAGATATTGATTGCAGATGTAAAGATGTTATGATGATCTGTGCCAGTAATTATGAAATCCTCAGGGACTTAAGGTTTTAATTAGGTTTATAAGTAAAGCACCAATGGATGACTTTCACTCTGGCATTTCATATTAGTCTTCATCCTCAGCTACTCTCCTGGTTTGTATGAGTCTTGTGTTCTCTGAGCAGGAAGGAATCAGGACTATTTCGGCAATCATTATTATTTTATGCCTATCATACACCAAAACATAAAACTACCAAATGTGAAACATGCATGTTGTGACTTCTTCAGGGGCATGAAAATTACTGTTATTATCAATAAATAAGTATCTTAGTTGCTTCCTCATCCAAAGGCTGTCTATGTTCATTACAAACCTCACTAGAAATGTGTGAAGCACAATTGGATAGGCTTTCATATTACTTTTGGACTTGAAGGACATTACAATTCAAAACACATGGATTCCCCATCAAGTTTCACAGGAGCATTACCTGTGATACTGGAGAGTCAGGAAATGTACTGTTATATGCCTAAGACTACAAGCCTGGTTATTCCAACTTTTGCACTTGGCAAATGAAAGTACCAGCCGTGCATTTGATGTTTTCCTCCCTTTTATGCATGAAAAATTTGGGTAGAACCAGGAAACCATGAAATGATTTTATTCTCCTTTCAATGTATAATAATTTTAATGACCCGTGTTTGTGATACCTTTTTTATTATACTACATAGTTTACCAATATTGTTTCAAGTTTTTGTCTCACTCTTCATTAATGACAAGTATTACTAACTCAGTTTTAATAGAATACAAGGCTCATAGAAAAAAAATGAATGTGTCTTAACCTGTAATGTGGGTAGGTGGTTAGAATTCCAACCTAGCTATTATGAGTTTTCAGTGTACTCCTCCTCCTTCCATAAATTACACACAGACTTCAATTTCGTCTGCTTCGTCTTGTTTGTTTTAGTTTGTTTTGCTTTAGTGGTAGTCACCAAACAGTTTTATCAAATTGTCACAGGTTTTAATGTAGCATTTAATTGACAGGTGAAATTAATAGGTGGTTAAATTGATTCAAATACCATTGTGTCTAGTATTCACTGGGGAAAGACATTAACATAACTGCTCATACACTAAACAGTCATATGTTTATAGAGTTAAGAAAATATATCCAGCCTAGTGATGTTGAATATTATTAAACTTACTGAAAGCAAATGAGCAAATGTTGATGCTGTTATAGTCAAATTCCAGTGAGAATATATAAGATGATAAAGGCAAAATCTGATAAATAATAATTGTCTGCAGAAAAACTGACAAACTTAATTACTGTGAGGTATATATGTGTAGTTTAAATCTAATAGTTTATTATTATATAGCTAAGATTTGATATTTTTAAGACAAATAGTAAACATAAGTATATTTTTGTTTGATATTTCCTTAAAAGTTATACTAGTAAATTGAGAGCTGTAAGTAGTTGCAAGAATATATAAAACTGAGGATATTTTAGAATTTTCTTTCTAAATGACATCATAGTCTATATTATTATCTCACCAGTCATGACATGAAAACTCATGACTTACCTCCAAATTAGTATTTCATTACTCTTTACACTAGTTTAAGATTCACGAGGTTTTTTTTAAGTTGCTGTACAATAATTGACTCCTAAGTGCACAGTACCTTTTATTTGTTGCATGCATTACATATGTGAAAAACAATACCCATTTTCAGACATTAAAACCGAGGCATAGAAAATGGAAGCAATATACCAAGCACAGGTAATATACAGCTTAGAAGTGAATTCACACAAATTTATTTTTTTCTGACTCGAAAATATGTGAAATTTATATCTGAAGTTCTGCATTCACTCTACAAGTTTTATTGCCTTATGAAATCTAGACAAATTTTCAATGTTGGAAAAGTAAAACATTTTTTGCCTTTCCTATAGGAAACTTTTGTCTATACCGCCTGGAAATTGTTTAATAACACAGATAAGACTCTCTAAAGCCCAAAAAAGTAAGTATATTGCGCAGAACAGAAATCAATAGAGATCTGCAAGATCTAAACTAAGCTCACATCATCAATCACCTTCTTTTCAAGTGATCTGAAATCCAGAATGATCTAATTCCATAATGCCCTGCACAATATTTATATTTGAAAATTTTCATTTTCAACACTTATTTGTTTAGAACAAATGGAGATTCTAAAATTGCTTATAAAGTTGCACCTTCTAAAAATTTACAGATACACTGTCCAAGTCTTCACATCTGGTATGAGAGCCTAGTGATAACCCTGTAGCTTGGAAGGTCACGGACCCCAAAGGGAAGCTTGAACTGTTCTCTGGCTGAATGGAAGCCTTGTGTCCCTCAAAGACTTCGAAGTGTATATGTTTATCTCCTATAAGTAATGCTGCTCTCACTTTTGGTAAGATTTTTACAGATGGTTATAAACACCAGGGAGACCCAAGAAGTCCAGATGACTAGAAAAGAAAGCCCAGAGTCATCTCTACCACCCCTGCCAGGGTGGAGGGAACCTTGAGGAGGAGGTGGTGGGTTGCGTATGAGTGCTGCTGCTCTCACTGCTAGCAGAGAACCTTCTCTATGGAGATGACAATAGCCACTAAGGAGACAAAAACTCCTCAGTGCAGAAAGTCAGAGGCTTTCAGAGCTCAACACTAAAGGAGACTTAGAACACGCCCTGCAAGGCTCAGGAAACATTGCAGAAGAAGAGGCAGAAAGATTGTGAGAGCCAGATTGTGGCCAGTCATAGTGTTGGCACACTGTCCTCCTGACAAAAACCTGCCTGTTTATGCATTACCTCACATTGGCTACCGATATTATTTCAAGATACACACTCTATAAGCCCATGAGCATGTTGTCATGGAAGAAACAGGTGGTCCAAAGGAATGAGACAAATGGATCAGAGGGACTCCTTAAAAGAGGAAGGTCCTCGGAGGGGAAGGAGAAAGGAGAATAAGAAGTCAGGGAACACATCCAAATTACTAATGCTCTCAAGAAAGAGTTTTTTTTTTTTTAAATTAAAGACTCAAATCAATATTATCAGCATTATACATATAAGTTTGGGAAATTATACCATTACTGAACATATGATCAGTAAGTGTAGTGGGACTGAAAACACACAAACACACACACACACACACACACACACACACACACACACATTTAAAAAAACTGAGAAGGAAGCTTCTGCAATGAAGGCCTCCTTCAAGTATGCCTGGGGTATTGGAGCATCTAAGAGCTAAGTGTGAGTGGTATCAGCAGAGACATTTCCTGTAGAAACATGAAGCCATCAGATACTGTGTGACTATTGCTGACACCCCAGGAACAGAAACCACCCAAAAGGTGATCACAGGCTCATTTCAGGCTATCTGTGCCACACTTATTGATTTTGCTCTTGTTGGTAAAATTGAAGCTGGTAGATTGCCAAGAATGTCTCTCTGGTTTCCACATTGGATGTCAAGCAACAGGATTTCATTGAGCCACCTTATAGCAAGAATAAATGTGAGGAAATTGTTAGCAGTGGGGGGACTGGGAGGGCAGGAGAAGATAAACACGAATCTAAAACCCATAATGAATCAATACCAGAAAATCTTTGCATTCCTACAGTGAGCTCTCAAGGAAGCTGGAGACATCCATTGGTGTGAAGGGCCCTGAAGAGGGTGCTTCTGGCCTATAACTCCCTGTCCCAGGAATTGATTACTTCCCACATTGAGCTGTTGATCAAAGAGACCTATGAGGTCTCCAAAACAAGACAGGCTTTTGTCAAAGCTGTTGGATACTTGCCCCAAGCAAAAGGCAAGGCCCTATTGCTGAAGATACCACACAATGTCACCACACACCAAGAGACCCAGGTGGATCCAGAAAGTTAAACCAGCTCCCAGATAATAGCCTATGTGGTGCTTGAAGGCATTACATGGGCTGCCAGGGGGAACTGGAAACAGGGATAATGATATTCTGAGAAGGCAGAGGAAATTGACATATAACACCAACCCATGTTATGGGAATCTGGAAGACAGTGCTATGAGGCAGAGATCAGCAAGCCAAGAAGTGCTCACCTGGGCAATAGAGGTATTAAACATAGGTGGGTAATCAATGGCTTGCTGATTATCTAAAAGATCCACTCAATGGCAAAGAACCCTTAGCTGGAATTAAGATCCAAAGTAAATTCTTTTGGAGAACAAGAACTTAGACTCCAAGGGGAAACTCCCACTAACCATGGGCCTACCCAGAGAAACTATACCCATTAACCATTAGAATCTTAACAAATTAACAACGTCTCTATCATTTAACTTATACTGAATTCACTCTCAGTGAGATTATTTATCTGTGTGATGAATTTTTTCAGTTCTAGATTAAGAAATTTCAAAATAGGTTTAAAATTTCTTGTGTTGTCAAAATACTTTTATTTTGCATTTTATTCCTATTTTGTTCTGTGTGTGTGTGTGTGTGTGTGTGTGTGTGTGTGTGTGTGTGTCTGTAAAATCCTAAACTCAGAGTGATGACATCTCATCAAAAGCTCAATTTGTACAGGGTCTGTTTGGCTGTTTTGGTTTTAATATATTTTAATAGCATGGCATATTATTTTACCCATTTCTTTTTTAATCTCCATATAAAATATGAATTATTTGCCATCATCCACAGATTATATAGAAAATAAAACATGTAGATATAGCATTATGCATATAAATTAAAATTTAAAAGTACACAAGGAACTCTAATACATTTGCCTTATAAACATGTGCAGAAAAATCTTACATATTAATGTCTATTCAACAGGTAAACAAACTCCAAATTTAAAATTACTTTTTATAAATACTTATTTTTTCTGAAGTGTGTCAAATGATGGAGTTGTGAATACTAGTATTCAAGCAATTTATTTGGAGAAGAAAATTAATTTCTCTGGTCACTTTACTCACCTGACAAATGCAAATTGACTTGATTCTCATAGTGTTGCTTAGTTTAAGTAATGCCAGGAAAGCAGCTTTAGATTTTCTTAGAAAGTATAATAATTTAAACATAGAGCTCTCCACCAGTGGGAATAAATTCTGAGAATAGGGGAAGACAAGCAATTGGCTTTTTCTTTTTACACATAGCATCATCTGCAAAGCCAGTTTGGTCTCAAGCTATACTTTTTCCTTCACTGTGATCAGAGTGTCCAATTAAGAAATTATGCCTACATGAGCTTTATTCTGTCATATTTTTGTCTGGCCAGCCCATTCCTTCCCATCCCATATACATCACCAGGTAAGAATTTTTAATTCTCCCATTTTCACACAACTGCTACATGCTCTTTCAATTTCTGTTATGCCTCACAAGTTCCCTCTGCCTGAAATGCACTGTAGTATAATGGTTAGTGTTGCAGTCAGCTTTCTAGTTGCTGTGCAGGAAGAACCCAAACAAAAGCGGCTTGTGGAGGAATGGGTTTATTTGGTTTACGGACTCGAGGGGAGACTCCATCCTGCAGGGAAAACGATGGCATGAGCAGAGGGCTGGACATCACCTCTGCCACAGCACTGCAAACAGCGGCAGGAAGGTGTGCCAAATACTGGCAAGGGGAAGCTGGCTTATAACCCCATAAGCCCACCCCAACAACACAGCTCTACTGAGGTTCTAATTCCCGAATTGCCATCAGCTGAGTATCGATCTATCAGAACACATTTAATTGTTTGTGGGGGACACCTGGATCAAACCATGACATTTAAAGATCTTTGGGTCGAAACTGCTGCCCGTTCACCTGCAATTGTTTGAGAGATGACAACCACTGAGATTGGGCCAGCTGGTCTGCATTAGAACAACAGGAAGAATGCAGATTCTTTGAAGTAATGGGCCTGAATGCTTTGTTCCCCCCTGGATTAACAAGTTGGTAGCCCACCTGGTTCTGTGGAGTATGGCAAATGGAAGAAGAGAGGGTCATTGGATTTGCAACACAGTTTTGTTTTTGAAAAATGGCCATTGGCATGTGAAGCAGGTGTGCAAGGTTGCCTGCATGGAGCCCGATGGGGCCATGAGGATGAACTGTGGGTTGCAATGGAGACCCAAAGAATTCCAGGACTACGGATGGGTGCCAAGGCAAGCTGCCAGCACCAGATGACGTTTTCCCGGACTGTGAGTAGCCGAGCTGGAGGGGCGGAATTGAATCTCCAAGAGACTTGTGTTATTGGTTAAGAATCATTGAGCTTGGAGTTAGAGATTGATGGTGCCCTGTTTGTTTTAAATCGTGTATTATATTGGTCAATCTGTTTTTGCTGTGCCTCATGTTTTGCATTGTGAATGTTCTGTGCCATTATGGGTTTATTTTTGGTATTATGGCTCAGTTGAAAGCTGTGGGGACCTAAGAGTTGAGCTGAACATATTGTGTTTGCATCATGTATGATTATTAGTTTGTGGGGGCCAGGGGCGGACTGTCATGGTTTGATACAGGTGTCCCCCACAAACAATTGAACGTGTTCTGATAGATTGATCCTCAGCTGATGGCAGTTTGGGTTTTACAACCTCGATGAAGCTGTGTTGTCAAGGGCGGGCTAATGGGGTTATAAGCCAGCTTCCCTTTGCCAGGATTTGGCACACCTTCCTGCCGCTGTTTGCAGTGCTGTGGCAGAGGTGATGTCCAGCCCTCTGCTCATGCCATCGTTTTCCCCGCCAGAATGGAGTCTCCCCTCGAGTCTGTAAGCCAAATAAACCCATTCCTCCAGAAGCCGCTTTTGTTTGGGTTCTTCCTGCGCAGCAACTAGAAAGTTGACTGCAACAGTTAGGATATAGAATTCTATGTTAATTAATCTTTTAATATTCAATTCAAATCTTTGACAGTTATTGAATCTTTGAGCACAGGCAATTTCCTCAATATTAAGCAGCTTTAATCTCATAATTTGTGAAATGGAATATAATGGGGTGAATCAATCATTTCAGAAACATCTGTTACATTGCAAGTAATAAACATTGCTTATTTTCTCCTCTTACCTCCTCCCCTTCATTTTCCATCTTTTCTTTTCTTCTTTTTCCTTCGCCTCCTTATTCCTGTTTACAGTTATGACCTCAGTCCTTGGCCAATTTAAGCACTCTGATACTCTTAACAAATTATTTCTAACTCTTGAATGGTCATAACTTTCATTGCTAATGGCACTAATCAGGCAAACAGCTTATACTGATATCTATTTGTTTATAATTATTCCTAAGTATGCTACCATAACCATAGTAAACAAAAGCTCCTGTTATATAAACACCAGAAGGGAATGTTCTCTATTCTTTTTAAAGACTTTTACAAACTATCTACTTCCTTAAATGTTAAATTAATAGCAACAGTATCAAGATCAAACAGAAAAACACAATAATATCTTGTAAAAAGAGGTAGTTATGAGAAAATTAAGTAGTTTCATTTGTTCAAATGTAAGAAGAAATTGGTTTAAAACTTCTAGTGTCTTAATACTTCTGTCTTCAATTAAAATAATTTTATATCACTTATAATCTTTCCAGATTAGTTATAATTCTGAAATTTTGGCTCTTTTTTTTCATTGCCAACGACAAAAACCAGGGCCTTGCATTGTCTAGACATGCACTTTTTACTGAGCTAAGTCCCCAAACCACATTATTGTTAAATTCTAAAACACAGATTTTAAATATGTTTGAAAATTTACATATACAACTGAACTTTTATATTTTGCTTCTGTAGTATCAACTGTGTGTCCAGAGATACTACAGGAGATGACCACACATACTACCAAATTTCAAGAGTAATGAATATTTGTTCAACATCTTCAAAATATATTCACATTTACTAAGTACTCATATCATTTTTTTAACAGTGAAAGTAATTTTCTTAGAAAAACTCCCAATCATGGGCACTGGTGATGGAGAAATTAATCATCACAACTGTAGCACATTCAATTTCCAGGTTTGGGCTGTGTACTTATAAAGGAAATAGAAAAGACATGTTCAGACGTTAAGTTTTAGTATCAACAACCTGGTTCTTGTATTTTCGAGAGTGTTTATGACCCACAGATTGATATAAATATATAAGGAGTTAAAAAGGAAGTATTCATATTTATGTATCAATGTTCACTATGTAATATTTTGCATGTTTCTTCTCCTTGGTTTTTCCTCTTTAGTGCAAAATTGAAACAGTGTGTGCATGTGTGTGGATGCAAGAACAAAGTCATCTTAAAGTATCGCATGTGTGCATATGCATGAACACTTTCATCTTAAGCACTGCACGTGTGTGCATGAATGAACACAGTCATCTTAAAACACTGAATGTGCGTGCATGCATGAACAAAATCACCTTAAAATACAGCATGTGTGTGAATAAAGGGACACTTTCATCTTGAAGGACTGCATCCTGTGCATGCATGAACACAGTCATCTTAATGTACTGCATGTGTGCACATGCATGAACAATTTCATCTCAAAGGACTGCATATGTGTGCATGCATGGACACTTTCAACTTAAAGGACTGCATATGTGTGCATGCATGAGCAATTTAATCTCAAAATACTGCAGTGTTCTAGTATTATTACATCTGGAGAGCATTGAAAGAAAGTGAGAATTAACTCTACATACATTCACTCAAATAGGAGGAAACAGAAGCCTTTACAATACAGTTGTTCTACTATTGAGTAAAGCTTTTGTAAATTTGCAATGTGCACTTTAATTTGTATGAAATTATTTTATTTAAAAAATAATAAAAATCATTCAGGTATGTTATTAGTAATAGTCTGATTTAAATATTCCAAATGACACAGCAAAAGTATATATATATATATATATATATACATATATATATATGTTATTTTCTATTTATCAGCCTTACTTTAACGTATTGTGGAGGTTTGAGTTAGGTGTCCCCCATTAACCCATGTGTTTTGAGCGCCTGTATCCCAGCTGGTGGCAATTTAGGGAATGGAGCCTTTCTAGAGGAGGTGTGTTTCTTGGGTGACCTTGGTATTTATTAACAAGTGTTAGTTGACAAACTTGTCCACCTGCTGAGGGTGAGGTGATGTCCATCTTCTCTTCAAGCCTTGCTTCCCCTGCCATCAGGAAGCTTCCCCTTGAGACATAAGTCATAATAAATCTTTCCTCCTTTCAGCTGCTTTTTTCGTGTGCATTATCCCATCAATGAACAGGTAAATATAACACTTAGAATATGACTATTTTTACACCTAGATATTTAAATATGAATAAATACTATGCTATGAATTGACTCTCCAAGGGCATATGATGTCACATAATACATACTAGATGTTTGAAGACCGTTTAGTTTCATTTTTTCCATTACAATGGGAAAAGAGAATATCTATCTATCTATTACATAAATACATCAATACAAAATAGATTGTGTCTTGTCTTAAAGGTGAAATAATTTGTAGAAAGATAGTGAAAACTGCCTATGCATACTTTGCATACTGTATTTTCTTCTAATATGGCAAGTTTTCTGTGACTATTTCACAGAGTTAGCATATTCAGTAAATTCTTTTGAAAGATGTAATTTTTACACATGCTTTGTCTGAATAGCAGCTGCTTAACTCCTACTGCCAAGTGAAGTTATAAAAGATTGCTGTCATAACGTGGGTAAAGTTAGATAGTGGAAGTGTTTAAGAACCTTTGATGGTTGTTTCGTCTAGCTGGGTCCTGAAACATAGAAATGTATTGCACTGATAAAGAGGGGTGATTTTGAAACAAGGCACCCTAGATCGTTCCTAAAACTCATTAGTATTCCAAACTGGTACATACACTTATAAAGTATCCTAGTATATGAGCAGAAGTAATTTTCTTTAAATGCCTCTCATATCTCTAGCAATTTTATTTTCACTTTCCCATTTATACAAATTTTCTTTCCAAGAACAATATAGCATAACAATTACCTTTGAATAAATATAACATTTATTTTCCTTGCTTATATAGAAACCAGAAATCATGGAATGCAGTAGCTCTAATATTGAGTATTTATAAATTTGCATTTTTCTGCAATTATCTTGAATTAAAATTGGTTTCCTATATAAAGTTTTATTGAAAGATATTGGTTTGTCATAATCATTCCATTTAGATTTATTTGACTTCAAATAAAAATAATTTATTCTTATGGAAATATAATAGCTCTTATTAAATCTTGTTGTCAACAAAGTTCCACCCTTAATTTTCTTCTCATTTTCTTCCAGGATCACTTCATCAACTTTTAGACAAAACCTTGATGATTAACTCACAAAGCTTTGTCTTAACTAGCTTTGGTTTACCTCTGTATTGGATAGAGAAATCACATGGAACTGTACCTTTCATATTTGTCCCAAGACCATAATTGTGCAATGCAACATTTCTAAAGCAGAGCTCATTTTACTCTTCTAGCTTGAATATTTTTTGTTTATTTGTAGAGTGACACATATGTAATCACACAGACATATACTCACACACATATACTCACACATTCAGAGAGAGGGAGGGAGGGAGGGAGGGAGAGAGAGGGGGGGGGCAAGCCAGGGCTTTGTGTCACAGCAAAATAAAATCTTCCGACACATGTGCCACTTTATGCACTGGCTTTATGATGGTACTAGGGAATCAAACCGAACATCACACTTTGTAATCACATGCCTTTAAACACTAAGCCATCACTCCAACCCCTCCTCTAGCTTAACAAAGTGATTATTATCCATCTCTGTTTGGCAATTGTGATGGTTGTCAACTTGACCTTTTTAATAACCTACAGTAATCTTGGGGGGGGGGGTTCTAAGCCTGCCTGCAGAAAGGATTGACAAGGGAAAAAGTCTCTTCTCCAGAGTGAGCCCTTCCCCCAGATTGGGTGAGTCTTCCAGAAGGGGACTAGATATAAGGAAGCTTGAGGAGAAGGGAACCTCTCTTCCTTTCTCCCCCAGCTGGTGTTGCTGGCTCTGTGTCTCTGCTTGGATTTATGAAAGGGGCCTTCATTTTTGGAATTTCCTTTGGATCTGTTATTTCAATATATACCTTCCACTCCAAATTGGCCTTGGTTTGGAGATTCATCCCAGCAGTGTGTGGCTGACTACAACAGTAATCCATCTAGCCAAGTTAAAATTTTCCTAGTCTCCTTCCATCCATAGTTGTTTGTTTTTTATTAACTCCTATTCTTTAAATTCTTTAGAAATTGATTTCTGTACATGACTTTAAAGTTGATTTTCAATAATTTTCATTGGATTTTCAGAGCGTTCCTGGTGCTTTCTTTGTTATTTATTCCCTTCCTTTTTTATATATCTTTATTATCCTTAATTAGATACATTGTATGAGTACATCTTGCAATGGTACTCTCATTTCCTTCCTTTCTGTCTCCATCCCACTAGGGGCCTTCCTCAGTGGGCATACTGGAACAGTCCATGGAGTAGGGGTCATGAATAATTCAGGAGGTAGCCAGGATCCTCCCATTTGTGTGTTCTTTCTGAGGGGGAAATGTCTCCGGATATTCTCCCCCACCATGGCTCTTACAGTCTTTCTGACCTGTTTTCTGCTTAGTTCTCTGAGTCATTTTGGGTGATTTTTAAATTCTGCTTTATTGTTGAGATCTTAAGTGAGTCTGTACTTCTGTTTTGGATTGTGTGGGATCTCATTGGTGTCTGTCTCATTGACCTATCTTGGGTTAATGGACTCACTGTG
The DNA here is from genome assembly GCA_004024765.1 of Zapus hudsonius. NCBI lineage: Eukaryota > Metazoa > Chordata > Mammalia > Rodentia > Dipodidae > Zapus > Zapus hudsonius. Next base: position 84,029 of record PVHP010002415.1, read on the forward strand.
GTGATAGGTCTCTTGTTTATCACAACTCTGCAATGTTTCATTTATGGCCTACATGATAAGCCTGGGTAGTTCATCTCTTGTCAGGATGCCCACCATCATCCTCATGTTTGTTGGTGGAGTTGGATTTACCACGGTTCTCTCCCTGGCTTCTGAAAAATACAAAAAAAAAAATCTCCATCTGAGAGTGAGATCAATATAGGTTAAATGCAATGCCCATTGTTATTTGTGCAAGATTCTATTGGGTGCAGCCTGTCTGAAGTTCTCTGGTAGTGGGAATTTCCCCTTGGTTCCCAAGTTTTTGTCCTCATAGGATTATACCCTGGATCCCAGTTCCAGTTAAGGGTTCTTTTCACTGAGTGGATCTCTTGGCCAATTTGAAAGCTGTTAATTCCCCCTTCCCCCCAAAGTTTTGGTGCCACTATTGCACACTCACTTCTTGACTCGGTGATCTCTCCCATAGATTAGGGTATTCAGCATTCTCGTGATACTCGTTTGATTTTTATATCAGAGGTATTCCCCTCCATAAAGGGCCCTATTGTCCAAGTTTCACTCAGTATTATTAGATTAGGGATTTTGGAAGATAGTCCATGAAAGTATAGAGATAAAATAATCATAGTTTTTAAAGTTATACCATTTATAACACCACAAGCTAATATACATTAATAGAAACCCACTCTTTATAATAGATTCTCTTTAATTTTAGCCAGTTGGTGACTATATAAAGTCATCACTGCATATCCCTGGTTATTGGCTCTTGGACTTCCATGGGCATCAAATCCACCCATCCAGAAATTTCTTGCATAAAATAACATTTACCCTTGCATTACAAACATCTCCCTATAGACTTTGAATCATCTATGTACTATTTATGTTTCCAAATAAAATATAAGCACTGTATAAGTAGTTGGTATACTGTAATTGTTGGGAAATAAAGAGAGAAAAACTATTATTTAGCATAAATGAAATTACTATTTGATATTTTGCCCGTGTTTGCTTCAAGCATTGATCATGATAATATCATGATAATATCACAGTTTTATTTCAAAGAGATGAGATAAGAATGCTTGTGATTTGCCTTTTTAAATGGTTGAAACAATCAAAAGAATATAATTTGTGATTGATAGAAATATATAAAATTGTAGCATTTTTAATAAAGTTTTATTAGAACACCAAAATGTGCATTTATTTTATTGTACATTGTTGCTGCCTTGCTACAATGGCAAAGATCAGCACTCCCAGACACCTGTGTTATGTTCCTCATTATAGCAAACTCAGTGATCCAGTTATGACTGTATTCTGAGAGTGATATATATATATATATATATATATATCACAGTAATATAAAAAGGTATTTTATTGTATTTTACCACGGTGTACTCATCAACAAGAAAAGAAAGGAAACTGGGCATCACATATTGACTTCTTAATATGTTACTGGCTTGGGATTACTTTGGTCATGATTTAGGTGTTATTTTTAAGTTACAATATAGCTACGGTATATAAATTTTGTAGTTATCTTCTCATTGCTAGGATAGGCACCTGACCAAAAGAAGCTAATGGAAAAATTATTTTAGTTGGGCTTAGAGCCTTGATGGCAAGGAAAAGATGGCAGAGCGGAGGCTGGACATCACTTACTTGCAGCCGTCAGGTAGACAAAGCAGTAGGAGAGTGAGCCAAACTCTGGCAAGGGGGAAGGATTGCTTCCCAAATTACCATCAGTTATAAAGCATTCATTGAAACTCATGAGTTTATGTATGGAACTTAATTCAAACCACCACATTCTATCCCAGTTCCCATAAAATGAAAACCATCCATGATGTAAAATATAAAGCATTCAGTCCTAATTTAAAAGCCCCTGATATCTTTATCAAGCCTAACACTGTTCAAACATTCCCATCATCTAAGGTCTGTTAACTGAGAGCTGTAAAACCAAAAACCCATAATGTCACAGAATAAACATTCCCATTTCAAAAGATGAGATTTCAAGAAAATATTGAAAAAATGCTAGATCTAAAATAAACTGGGCAAACACCCAATCCCTAAGCTAGATCTAATGTAAACTGGGCAAACATCCAATCTTGTAGCTCCAGGTTCAATATCTGTAACCCATTACAAAGTCTCTAGAGTTCCAATGCCACCCTTGCAGTTGGACTGCCCAAGTCCAGCCAGAGCTGGAAGCTCTACTTGGCAGCCATTTGATAGTCCTGGAATCTCCTGAGGTTTCTACTGCAATCCACACAGAGTTCATCCTCATGGCTCCAATTGGGGCTTTATGTCTGGTATACAACAAACCTGCCTCACATCACCCAGTGGTCATTTAGAAAAGAAACACACCATATTACAAATACAGTGACCCATTCTTTGCTCTATTAGTTATGTTCCCATAGTACCAGGGGGACTATTAAATTTGTTAATCCAGGGAAGGTAAATTTGACTTTTAAGAAGAGGAAAAATCCTTCAGCCTTATGGTTCCCTATTTTCAAATGAGTCAGCATTATTTTTGCTGTCTCGGTGTAGAACAGATGTCCCCATTCTATGGTGTTAATCTCTCAAACAATTGCTACTGAATGGAGTTGTTGTATCAAGTCAAAACTTTCATTTCTTTCTGTGCCATATCCATCTGTTCACACCATTACATTTCTATGCAACACAACAATGCACAGATTCTCAGAACCCAAGAATGATATAGCTAGCCTGTCATACAAGCTGCTTCTAACCCAGTCCAGACAATGTTCTTTCTTCCTCTCATCAACCAATCCTCACTGTTCATAGTTCTTACTGTATTTATGCCTTTCAACTCTGGCCAGAATGTCTATCAACTTTGCCTTCGGACTGCAAGGTGTTTCTTAAACCAAGTTTTCATTTTTTTCCAAATTCCTCTTGCAAATTAGCTCCAAAAGACCCAAGCCCTCAGTTCAGTTTTAGCAGTAATGATCCCATTCCAATGGTACCAACTGTCTGTGGTAGTTTCCTTTTAATTCCTGTCACATAACACACAATCAAAAGCAGTTTGTGAAAGGCAAGTTATTTATTTCACTTTACCTCAAGGGGGAAGTGACATTATGGCAGGGGAAAGATGGGAGAGCAGAGGCTGGACATCCCCTCCCTGCCATATCAGGTGGCAAACAGCAGCAGACAGTGAGCTTAAGACTGGCAAATGGTAGCTGGCTCAAATACCCCAAAGCTGGGCCCCAACAAAACACTGCCAGTAAGGCTGCACCTCACAAAATGCCATCAGCTGGCAACTAAGCATGCAAAACACATGAGGTTATGGGAGGACACCTCATTCATTCCTAAAATAAAAGAATACAACACTTATTAAAGTGGCCAGCATAAGTAACTATTATTATATTCCATGTTCATAGGACACCAATCGCAAAAATAATTGATGCATTTAGAAATAATTGCTCAAAATAATCTTCAACCAATATCGCTCCTAATTAGCTTATTTACTAACAAAATGGGGAATGATATTTATTCATCGTGAATTAAGTAAGTCTTGTTAGATTTCAGCTGCCAAAGAAATATACTTAAAGAAAATGAAATGTATAGGATTTGGGAGGACAAGTGCAAAAAATTGAGAGTGTTTTCAGTATTAATAATCAAAAACATCCATTGACATTGAATATATTTAACTCAATGAATCAACAAAAGTTATTGACTCCATTTTTGCTCATTTAAGAAGTTGATGGCAGTGCCCAGAGAGATGGCAAAGCAGGTAAAGGTGCTTGCTTGTGAAACCTGCCACCCTGGGTTCAGCCACCCAGCTACCTACATAAAGTAGGATGGGTGTTCATTTGCAGTGGCAAGCAACCCTGGTGCACATGCATGTGCAGATAAATCAATCAATAAATAAAATAAAAATACCTGATGCAAATGTTCAAGCAGCTGAAGAATTCTCTAGAATACTTTGCATTGAACAAGTATAGGGGAAGCTATTTTCCAAAAAAGATGAGAAAACACAATTCAGTGAAACTTGAAGGCCAGACAGAATCTGCAAATGTGTGTAGCAGGAGATGGTAAATAAAATATGTTTGGTGCAGGCAAAGAGCTTTATTTTGACCATATTATAAATCTCTGTGTTTGTATGTATGTATGTACAATGAACATATGTGTACATTAATAATATCATTCATTGATAGGAATGTTTACTTAAGCCTGTGCTATTGAGCCAATAATGTAGATAGGAAATACATTTACTTTTACCAACTAAGCATTATCAGTTCTTTAGCAAGGTGGGGTGCTCTACTACCTAGTACCGAGGCTCTTAGTAATAATTTCACTGTGAACTTCTTCAGATCAAGGGTAAGACTTATTTTTTCCCAGTAAAACATCTCTCAATACTGTTACAACCATTTGATAGTTTTTCCATCAGTTTTATTAAATACTATCTAGTGCCTATGAATGAACTATCAGGACACTCACTGTTCCAGACAAAAAGTGATTGTTACTTCCCTAACTGACAGCAGTTTTTTATTACATCCATAAGACCTGCATAATATTGAGTTCATCAATATTTAGATACAGTTGATGGAGGAGGGCAAAGAAGGCATCAAAATCAAAGAAGGATTAGTTAGAATGCAGTTCAGCAGAAGGGGGACAGGAGAAGGGAGATACAAACCAGGTAATTGTTGGCGACTATGATCAAATTACATGAAGTTCATGGATGAAAATTGTCAATAAAACATTTAAAAATTACAAAATAAAACAATACCTATATCTAAAAGTTATACTTAGGAAATGCCATTTTCTTACCCTGTCAAATGTTAAAAGGAGGTGGTGAGATATCTATTTTTGGTCATGCTTCCCATGTATCTTCTGAGTTCAAATTACAGCGTAAATCCAAAACGACAATCTTGGCTTTGATAGTGGCTTCTCTAAAATTACTCACTGTGGGCCACGCTAATTGCACATCAGGTAGGGACCCCTTTGTGGTTTCATCCCTCCATGAATGAACTGAGTCCAGTAATTAAGCATCAAATGGATTTTTTGCCCTAATTATACTTTCTTGATAACGAAAGTCAAAATTTTGCCTGCAGACTCAGGAAGATTCTAAAGCTAGGACTATCCAGTGTGGGTGGCCCCAGATCCTAAACCTAAGGATATTGCAGTGATGACAAATGATGTTTCTTCTACACGGCTAAGTTTGAGACAATTTTGCAGGCAATAGTATTGTAATTATGTAAATCAAAAAGCCTAGCATAGACTTGAGTATTTTAACTGATTTGATACTGCAGTAATCTGTGGTCTTTTATCATGTCCTTTTTTGAAGAAGAATTTAAAACTTATAGATGTTCACTGATGCCTTTTTTAGAAAGCTTTTACCTTACTATGTCTAATGGCTGCATTTCCCATCAGCTAAAAGGAGTTACAACCTCAAAAATTTCAGAAGTTGATAGAAAAGAGTTGAGACATATCAAATAATATAGCACATCAAGCCATACTTTAATAGTGGATTATATTTTTTAATTAACACATTGATAATTTATAACAGAAAAACCTAGAAGCTGTTTTTCAAATTCTGCAGCAACATGAAACATGATTTTATAAAATATGTACATTTAAAAAATTAACTGCTAGA